>JAVJIF010014244.1:0-82634 GCA_038442645.1 Agave tequilana
TCACCATATGTATGCCTCATGTGTACACATGTACACATTGTGGTCGTAAGGGCCACCTTGCTAAATTTTGCTATGATAGACTACATACTTCAAATTTAGCAAAGAATTTTATTTGGGTTAGAGAAGGGACTAACCCCCATGGACCCAATAAGATATGGGTACCAAAGACCACCCCTAAGATTTTGATGTAGGTGTGGGCTCTCACATGACGTGAGAGTGATGATACCTGGAGTGGATGCGTTCCGGACTTAAAGGAAATCAATTGGATGCATCACTTTCAAGGGTAGATTTGGTGGAGAGGACCACCATGTTTTGGAGACAAGGAGAGTTGCTTCTTCGGTTTTGGTAACAATCCTTTACTCCCATTTATTATTTACATGCTTTCATAATTAAAATTTATAGCATGTTTTGATGTTTTATAGCATGTTTCATCGTCTATGGATTAGTATGTAAATATCATGTTTATTAGATCCTTGACATACATGTATAGTATCTGAGACACACATGCTTATATGAACCCATACTTAGTGTTCTCACCTTTGTTTAAGCTATAATGTACATCATGAATCTAATACATGTGAATTTACATAGTAATCATGTTTTAGTTTTATTATGATAGTTTTTATAGTGGTTTTTGATACTACATGTTAAGATTACTTGTTTAGATGTTAGTTTCATTAAGACTAGGACTTATACTTGTACATATAGTGGGCCACAAATAAATCTATATATGTTTTGGCTTGATTGCTTATTTGAACCTATTAGATGTGCTAGTATAGTCTAGTTTTGATGATTCATACATTTCAAACTTGTATTACATTTGGATTTATGACTTTTCATGTCATGTATATGTTTGTATTGCCAAACTTTAAGATATACATGAATACCCTTTGAGTCATTTGCCTTTCATGCAAATCTATATATGGACGCAATTGTGTTTAGGGATATGTATGTATACTTATTGTGTTGACAATTCATACATATACCTTGAAATGAAATTTGCTTTGGTGAAAATTTAGTTTTTCATGTTCCATGTGTTTTAGTTTAACTCATGTATATGTCTATCTTGTCCAAACTATTAGATATACATGTTTATCCTTTTGAGCCACGTCCCTTAATGCATATATTTTGTGGACTCGTTGTGTTTTGGATGTATGTATACTTTAGTTTGTATTAGACATACATATGCCTTGAAGATTAAATAAGTTTTGATGATTTTCATGTTTTCTTGTTTTAAGGAATAATTGAGCTTAATTGAATATTTTCATGATTATGATATTCACACTTTATTTGTACTCTCACATTTATTGCTTGCTCATGTTTTGTATCCATGAGTCATATTTATGCCTAATTGAATTAGAGTGTTGATTATCATGTGGATTTCATGTTTTATGAAAATTATTTTTAGTTTATTCCTTGCTTGAAGGATTTCGTACTAGTTAACAAAATTTTTCATTTAACAAGTTCGTATTCTTCATTTTGGTAGAGTTTTTCAAACTAAACCTATTTTCAAATCTATTTTTGAAAACCCCTACCATCCCAAGGGCGGTTGGAAGGGAGATCATGTTCATGTATGCTTTACAAGTGAAAATCATTTAAAACTTGAACCATGATTGGGTGGTAGATTATATGAGATATACACTTGATTATTATTGTTGATTCAATTGGTATCATTGAATTCTTTCAATTGGTATCAATTTTGACATTTTTGGTATACTCATATATTTGTTTATGTATGTATGCTTCATTTTCAATGGTATCAATTTCTATTGGTATCTAATTTTCATACATATATGTTATTTGTGCTCAAGATATATATTTGCACAAATCTTATTTATGCTTAAGCTTGAATGTTTAAATGAATATCTTGCTTCAATTGATTTTGTTTTCAATTGGTATCTTATTTCAAGCCTATGCATTACTTTAGTTGGTATTACATAAAGGGGGAGAAAATTTAATTTTGTCTTTCATTGGTATTTGTACTCGCTACTTTATGATTGAAAATTTCAAATTGGTATCAATATTTTTTTTGTTTGTTTCTTTTCAATTGATATCAAGATGCTTCATTGACATATTTATCTATTGATATCATGTTGTTTATAGTCACCCCTTATTGACCTTTTTTTGTTTTAGACAAAAGGGGGAGAACATTGTTTTATTGTTTTGATTGACTTAAAAGGGAGAAAGATTTTACCCCTCATTTTATTGTTTGGATTGTTTACCCCTTTGTTCATGATTGACAAAAAGGGGGAGAATAATTGGTTTTTATATATGCATACTTATGTTTTGCATATATTAAGTTTTATTGGTAAGTTTTATTGGTATCTAGAGCATCTAGTGTTCTTGGTAATGCTATTATTAATTGGTAACTAGAACTTCTAGAATATATTTATGCATGTTGATGCATACATGTTATATGCATATTTGTGTTTAGTTTCTCATGCTTAACAAATAGATAAAAGATATGCATATATGTTTGTTTTGCAATGTATGGAAATAAGAACTTCATGAGTTTTATGATTATTTGACATGTTGTATTTGTATACATGTCATACATTTGCATACATATTTATGAGCTTTATTGTCATATATTTTATTTTGTTTATGCATGAGTTAAGGGGGAGCTTCTTTGAAGCTTAACTTTAATCCATGCATATATAACTCCATGAGTTTTGTCATCATCAAAAAGGGGGAGATTGTTGGCCCAAAGGCCTTCCACTCTAGTTTTGATGATGATTAACTCATGTAGTTATGTTTTACTAATAATCTTTTGTGTTTAAGTTTCAGATCATTAACCAAGATATTAGTTGGTGATTAGCTTCATCAAGGAGTTTAGAAGCTTTTCATGATGATTCCAGGGCCAAAGCTTAAAGATTACACATTGCCTAGCCCATGGATGGAGTTTTGGAGCAAGTCAACTGAAGATGAAGATCATCAAGAAGACTTAGGTATCCATAGTTTAGATAGTGTGTTTAGATCCATTTGTAAAGCTTAGTATAGTTGATATGCTCAAGTGCACAACACACAAGTTTTTATGTTTTGGAATTGGTTTCATGAATAGATGATCAAAACAAGTTTATATGTTTTATATGTATAGTAGATGTTTTCTATTTATACATACATGGTTTAACTTGCTAAACAAACGTATTTTGATATCCCTATTCATATGTTGAAAAATCAAGTTTGATAAATACAAGTGTTGGTTTTGATAAAATTGGCAAGACACAAAAATGAATTGATATGATTAATATATGTCTTAAAATTTTTATCACTAGTTTGTGTTTTAAATAAAAATGATAAAACAAGTTTTTATGGAAGTTTTAGAAAAGATATAAGTATTTTCAAAATATGTTTTTATCCAATTTCTGTTCCAGGCTTTCAACCAAGTCAACTAGTAACCTGACTAGTCGACTAGGGCTGAGGTCGGTCGACCGGGGTCGGTCGACCGACGTGCACAAATCTGTGCACGTTTGGCAGCTTTGGGACGGTCAACCGGGACGGTCGACCAGTAGTTGCCCGACGGTCATATTTTAGACCGTTGGCGGTCGACCGGGCCGGTCGACCGTCAGGCTGCCACATTAGCCTAACGGCTAGTTTTGTATTGGGGCTATATATAACCCATCTCTTCATAGTTTTTGAGAAGTTTTTAGAGCAAAAATTCCAGACCTTCTTAAGTGTTTTTAAAGAGTTTTCAAAAGTATTTGGGGCATTAATCTTTCAATCTTTATTGTTTTAGGTTTTTGAAAAAATCAAAGAAAAGAGGATTTGGGAGATTTGTCTTGGTTTTCATTCTATATCTTTTTGCAAGAATTTCCCAAGTATTTTTCTTTGTTGCTTGTTTTCCAAACACCTAGTTTTCCACACTTGAGCTATCTTCTATCCTAATCTATTAGGATCTTTGTTTTGTGGAAAAAGAAAAAGGAAAGAGGTTTGTGGTTGAAAGAGACCACCTATTGTAAACCCTTGATTTCTTGGTTGCTCCCTCTTTTGGTAGAGGTTGAGGTTGTGTAATTGGGTTGTTGGTTTGCTCCCTCTAGTGAGAGGTGGAGTTTGGTTGTAAACCCTCTTCGGTAGAAGTGTTGGTTGTTGTGGTTGTTGGCTACGGGCCTACCCCTCGGTTGTGAGGCGGTGTTTGAGAGAGGAGTTCGGTACTCCATTGTTGTAAAAATCCTTCTCCGTGAAGGTTCCCTCGGTGGGAGTCCTCGATGGACGGTATAGTGAATTGGAAATCCTACACGGTGGTGTAGGCGGGGATATAGAGCAAGGGTGCTCGAACCTCGAAACATATCATTGTGCTTGCGTTTGATCCACTTGTCTCTAAACTCTCTCTCTTTACATTTGTGCAAAGCATCATTCATTCATATTGTCATATCATTCATTGCTTGTATTGCCTTGCATATTTCATATTGTTATATCTTGTATTTGCTTGGCTTGCTTGTGTGTGTGCCTAACTTATACTTAACCAACAAGAGCTTCACATAGCACCTCAACCCATTCAAGGGGAATCAGGAGGAAGAGGAGTAGTCCAGAGCCCTTCACGGGGAATTCGGCTATACTTGTTGTGTTGTATTGAGTTTGTGCAAGATTTGCATTAGCTTCCGCATTTAGCGCACTTAGTTTTGCATTTAGTTCTAGATTAGCACTTACACCTATTCACCCCCCCTCTAGGTGTGTTTTCAAATAAGACCATCATGACTAGTACAAATCTGAAACTCATTCTAAAAACTTATTAGTACCAAATAACTTCTATGTGTTTTGTTATCATCAAAACTAAACAAATAGAGAGTGTAACCTTTTGGGCCAAAAATCCCCCTTTTTGATGATGACAAAACATATAGGTTTATAACACAAAATACAAAAGGTATATAAAAACTCCCCTCAAATAATGCTTTATTAAACAAGTATAAAACAATTTATAAAAAACATATATGAGTTAAACATGTACAACACATGAAACTACAAATACTTCTCCCCCTTTTTATCATACATCAAAAAGGGTTAGGAAAAAAAAATAAACAATATATGCATAAACAAGATATAAACATGCACATATGCATACATAAACTCAAATATCTCTTCCCATATTTGTCAATTCATCAACAAAGGGACTAAGGAGGAAAACACAATCAATTGTCATATCATCAAATCTTAAAGACCAAAACATAAGGGTTTTTTTTTATACCAATTTAAAATTTTTGATAAACATATTGATACCAATTGAAAAATATTGATACTAACTAAAAGTAAAAACTAAATTTTAGATAAACATTAAAATCATTTGCAATAAGGATACAAATAGAGAATAATACTAATTTAAGATCATTGATACTAATATTGAAAAGTTAGCATATATCAAACCAAAGTATTTTACATCATAAATGATGGGAGTAAGATACCAATTTGAAATAAAAACTGATACAAATTGAATTTACAACCAATACCAATTTTACACAAACCAATTTAAAAAACAAGAATTTTCTCCCCCTTTATGAAATACTAAAAGAAACAATGCATATGCTTGTAATAGATACTAATTAAAAATAATTAACATGATGAACTAAACAAGCTTAGCAAACATAATCTGTGCTTTTTTAAAAAAAATTGTAAAGACATGTGAAAACAAGCACAATCAAAATGTATGTATAGATATACTAATTGAAATATGAGGCATATATAGAAAATACATATGAGTATACAAATATAGAAAATATCAATTTGATACGAATAGAAATATAATGAGGATCAAGTGTATAACTCATACATACCAACCTTATCATGCACAAGTTTAAAAGATATTAAAGAAGGGTATACAAGGTATGGTCGCCCATCGAACCGCCCTTTAATGGAAAGGGTTTTCAAAAATAAGTTTGAAAATAGAATATGTTTGAAAACTCTTCCAAAATGAAGACTATGAACTAGTTAAAAGAAAATTTTGTAAACTAGTATGAAATCCTTAAAGCAAGGATAAAAAAAATTATATTTCATGAAAAACATATAAATCACATGATCATTAAACACTTAAAATCTATATAGCCCATATCATACTTATGAAAACAAAATCATGAGAAAACAATAAGTGGGGTGAGTGTACAAGATATATATAAAACGCATTATCATGAAAATATGCAATCAAGCTCAATTGAAATTCCTTTAAAACATGAAAACATGAAAATCATCAAAACTAAATTTTTATTAAAAAGCAATTTATACTTCAAGGCATATGTATGTTTTGACAAAACAAGAAGTATACATACATATCCTTAAAACACAATTAAGTCCATAATAAAGATTTACATGAAAAGCAAATGACTCAATGGGTATACATGTATATCTTAAGATTTGGCAAAATAAACATATATATGGAAGTGAAAACACATGATCATAAAAATGTCCAAGATAGGGAATAAAATTTAAAATGAATGAATTATCAAAACTAGTCTATATTAGTACATTTAACAAGCACAACTGAGCATTTAAGCACAAACATATAGAAGTCTATTTGTGGCTCACTAGATATACAAGTATATATTCAAGTTTTAATGAAAACTAACATCCAAACATGTAATCAAATCATGAAGCATAAAACGAGACATAAATCAACATGATAAACATAAATTATGTAAATCCATATGCTATTAGAACTATGATATACATAATAGCTAAACAATGGTGAGAACACAACATAGGGTCCATATAAACATGGGTGATCTCAAATGCTATATATGCATGTCAAAAATCTAATAATCATGGCATTATCATAATAATCAATAAACCAAGACATGCTATAAATCGATGAACATGAAAAGCATGCAAATATAAATAAGGAGTAAGAGACCGTTACCAAAACCGAAGAGGCAACTCTCCATGTCTCCCAAAACACGGAGGTCCTCCCACCAAACTCCCCTTGAAAGTGATGCATCCAAAAGTGTCACCGTTTAGCTTGGAACGTATTCACCTCAAGATACCAACAACTCTCACGTCATGTGAGAGCCCACACCTACATCAAATAGACTAGGAATGGATTTTGGTACCCATATTTTCTTTGGTCCTAAAGAGTTGGTGTCTCAAACCCACACAAGATTATTTGTCCTATTTATATGATCATAGCAAAATTTAGTCAAATGGTCATGCTGGCCACAATAAGTGCATCTATAAAATTTTTTCATATTTAAATGCATAATGAGCATGTGGCTTACGAACATGTGAATTGAAAGCATGAGTAGTTTTAACATGAGTGACATGTGATGTGTTGGCATGATGATCATGAGAATTTTTAGCATGTTGTTTTATCTTTTTTAGCATGTGGAGTATGCATGTGCTTCTTAGAAAACATTTCTTCTAATTTAGTAGTATTAAAAGCACATTCTTTTAAAATATTTTCAAAATCATTGATTTTAGTTTTTAACAAGGATAATTCATTTTCATCAATTTTAGAAATTTAGCTTTACAAGCAACTTTATAGGCATCAAACTCTCTTTTTGTTGAAATAAGATTTGAAGAAAGTTCATCCTTTTCTTTTGAAGAAATTGCAAGCTGATTTTTAAGCATCTCAATTTTCTTTTTCAATTTTGAACATTCTACCTTTTTATCATCAAAACTTTCAGAGAGTTCAACAAAAGCATGTTCTAACATTTCTCTACTTATTTCATTTTCATCATCAAGAGGTTGAGTAGTTACCTTGGGTGTGTTTGCCATGAAACACATATTTTCCGTGTCGACTTCATCTTCGGATTCACTTTCCGAATCCCAAGTGGCTTTGTATGCCTTCTTTTCAACCGGCCTCTTTTGCTTCAAGGAGGAGATTATCTTTTTCTTGAAATCGAGGCAATCGGCCATGATGTGACCGGTTTCCTACAGTTGTAGCATATGATTCTTTTCTCCTCTTTGCCTTCCATTTGTCTTCTATAATTGAGCTTATTCCTGCGGTATATTCTCTTTGCATTTCTCACAAAGAGAGATAGTTCTTCATCATCTTCTTCATCTTCTTCGTCATCGTAGTTGGAAGAGGAAGACTTGAAAGATATGGACTTCTTCTTTTGAGGTACGGCTTCTTCTCTTTCCTTCTTCTCCATCTCATGAGTCTTTAAGTTTCCAATAAGACTTACGAGATCCATCTCATCTTTATCATTCAACTCCTTTAAGGTGGTAGCCTTGATCTCCCATGACGAAGGAAGAGCTCGGATCACTTTGCGCACCTTTTGGTCGTTGCTTATTTCATCACCTAGAGAAGAAAGAGCATTAGTAATCTTAGTAAACTTGGTAATCATAGTATCAATAGACTCATCTTCAAGAATTTAAAACTTTCATATTGGGAATGCAAGAGATCAATTTTAGCTCTCTTGACTTGTGATGTCCCCTCGTGAGTGACCAATAAGTGTTGCCCAATCTCATAGGCGGATTGGAAATGTATAACCCGTGTTAGATCATCCTCATTGAAGGCGGTGAGAAGGGAATTTTAAGCCTTAGAATTAGCCTCATATTCCTTGTAGGTAAATTCGGACCATGTGTTTTCCTCACTATCGGGTCTACTATAAGGCTTGGTCAAGGATTTAGCAACTAAACTATCTAGAGATTGTAGAAAAATAGTCATCCTAACTTTCCAAATGGGGAAGTTGAGTCCATCAAATTTAGGAGGGGTCTTAATGTCGTCGGCCATCTTTACTAGTGTATGAATGAAAGTATGCAAATAGTGATTAGCAAATTTAGGATCTCTCTAAGGATGTGAAGCCAAAAACTAGAGTCCTAACTCTGATACCAATTGAAATCACCTAGAGGGGGGTGAATAGGTGATAATGCTAATCAATGCACAAATTAAAATGTTATGATGCAACGATCACCTGAAACAAGACTAGAAGCCAAATACCCCGTGAAGGGCTCTGAACTCCTTCCTCGTGATTCCTCTAGATAAGAGTTTGAGGTGCGCAATGCAATCTTGTTTTATGAGTATTGATCAACAATATGACAATGAATATGAAGCAAGTAAATAAAGCAATGAATATAAAGCAAGTAAATGAAGCAAGTAAACCAATCGCAAACACTGAGATTTGTTTCGAGGTTCGAGCACCCAGCTCTATGTCCGCCTTCACCCAAAAAGATTTCCAATCCACTAGAACTTTCATAAAGGATTACAACCACTAGGGAGTACCTAACTCCTCAATCACACTCCTCTAGTCCAGAGGTAATGGAGCCACAAATACAATAATCACTGGATGATCAAAAGACCACAAACTCTCTCTTGAAAACTTTCTTTATAAAAACCCTAGAGAATAATATATAAGATTGAAGCTCAAGGTTTTGTAAGTGATATAAAAATAGAAGAGAGATTTTAAGAACCAAAAACTTTCAGAAAACTTTTGAAAATAATAGCCCAAAACTTAAACAAACCTCTTTCTCAAGAAAACTCAAAACTTTTGATTTTTGAATTTTTTGTTGTGAAAACCTCTACCTAATGACCCCTTTATATAGGATTTAGAAAGAGTAAACATAGAAAAGTTTTACCTGAATATAAGAGAAAGAAATTGACCCTCTAATATAGCTAACCATGTTTTATTTAAACTTAAACACATTTTGAAAACATGTTAAAAATCAGCCTCCAGAAAATTAGCCATCACTGCCAATCTCGTAGATTGGTCAACTTTGAGCACATTTTTCAGGCTGTAAACGTCCAAATTCAGAATTAGATATATAGGAATAATTTGTATATCTTTAAGTCTTAGTTTTAATGCAACTGAAATCAACTCAATATCAGTTTTTATTAAAAAGTTATCAATAAAACACTGACAGGTATCAAACAGAAACTGTAAGCTATTTTTAGAAAAAGAATAGAGTTCAACCAAATATTTGATATCTTTAAAGTTTGAATCTGAAAATAATTATTGAATATGAAATTTAGATCTAAAAGTTATCTTTGAAATTCAAGTTAAATCATGTTATTTGAATATAATAATAAAAAGTTATGATAAGAAATGTAAAAAGGTGTCAAGCAGATCAGCAGAACTAAAACTGGTTCAAATCCAAAACCCGATATAAGTACTTAAAATCCAAAACCGGTTAAACCAAAAAACAAACGTATTGAATTTATGTGTGTGTATTTGAGCTTCAAATGTATATACTATTCTTTAACAAACTAAAAATATAAAAACTTTATAGGAAGGTGTCTCTGAACCGCGTTGCCGAGCTAGAGCCTTCTCTCCTATGAAACGTCCTTTTGCGTCATTTGTCTTTTAGCGCCATTATCCTTGCAATATGCTTAATAAGACCATCATGACTAGTATAAACCTGAAACTCATTCTAAATAACTAATTAGTACCAAATAACTTCTATGTGTTTTGTTATCATCAAAACTTAAACAAATAGAGAGTGTAACCTTTTAGGCCAACAGATATTTGTACTGACGTCGTCTGATGTTGTGTCTCGTCAGTAGCTTTCTCATACTGTTATAAGTATGATTTTTCGGATCGAGTACCTGTCGGCTGAGGTACATCAGCCTGAGATATGCAAGCATGCTTTTCTCCCTCAAAATCGCTAAGAGATGCTGATGTGAGATTGCCATCATCCGGCAAGATAGAGACAACATTGCAAGATTTCCTTCTTGCCCTGGATTTCTTCGCATCCTATTGTTCATCTTGGATGAAGTCTGGGTGTATCCACATGATTTCCCCTATTTTTAATGTCAAGAGAATAAGACCCGTACACTTTTGAGTTTTGGCTGAAGAATTCTTTACTTCTAGCCGTGCTTCAGGCATTGGGAAGGTCCCATTAGGAACTGTGACTTTTGGGGTTTTGTCGAACTTGAGGGTCACCATGTTCGCAGTGACTTTCTTTTGTTCTGACTTCAGAGTCAGAACTCTGGCATCGACTAAAGCTTGAATTTTGTCCTTGAGGATAAAACACTTATTAGTAGGATGATGAACCATCCTATGAAAGGCAATAGTTGGGATCGTTCGTGCGTCCTACTTCATGAGGGCGTCGAACATCTGGCAGCTTCAGTTTATTCCCTTTGTGGAATAATGGAATATTATGACCACCTGCTCGTCTTTGAAGGAGTACTACTTCAGAGGAAACTTAGACTCCTGATTATTGAAACCGCCCTGCTTGGTCTTCGAATGAACATCCCCTAACAATTCAACGGACATACTCTCTTTGCCTTTAGCTTGGGAAGGCTGCGCCATGTCCCCGCGCCCCTTATTATTCACACCCCATTTGCTTTTAAGGGTAGATGGCTTGAACATTTTAGCTGGCTTTTTGGCTATCTCAGCTTGCTCGACCAGTTCTTTCCAGGTATTAGCTTTGACAGCTCCCATGCGAATCTCCACTTGGTCCAGGAAGTTATGCCTACATGTCTGCAAAAGCATGGGTAATGGCATCCCTGCTGGGCATATCAAAGACAAGTTTCTGAACCGTTCAATATAGTCACGGACAGATTCGCCCTTCCTTTGTACGGCAGAGAGGAGTTTGTCCATGGTTACCTCAGTATCGTCTTCGTAGAAACGAGAAAGAAATTGAGTTTCTAAGTCGACCCAAGAATTGATAGAGCCCGAAGGGAGGCTTCGGAACCAGTCAAATGCTACGCCCTTCAGGGTGCCAATGAACAATATTGCCATGATAGCATCATTGTCTATAACATTACCAGTCTGAGACCGAAAGTAGTATGCCTGGTTTGGTGAACTCTTACCATCATACGTATGTAACGTTGGTGGCTTGAACTTTGGTGGGTATGTTACTGAATCCCATTCCAAAGGATAAGAACGGATTGTCCCTACTTTCTTTAGTTCATCCTTCTGGGCTAGGATGCAATCTGAGCTTGGATTCCTTTAAGAACTTTAGCATCCATTGAAGAACTTTTTTTTGACTTCTCAGTCTTGGGTTGTCCATCGTTATGTTGTTCTTCTTCATTATGGTTACCCCCAGTATAACTGTTATTCCGGTTAGTGAGGAGTTGAGCGAGCATCTGTTGAATGTTATCTAAGGCTTCCTGCTGAGTCTTCGAGGTTTGCTCTTGAGCTTCCAACCGTCGACGGAGGTCATCATTACCGTTATCTGTCATATTTATTGATACTCTATTTGTTCATACCGAGCTGACTGTTGCTGAAGACGCATACTCACTATCTTCATCCTCCTCATCAGACCAGTGGAATAATCTTCTCATTGGTTCTGGTGAGGTTACTGTGGTTGAGGAGGATGGCTGTTGATTGGAGTCATTTATGCATCATTTTCTACCACAATGCTATGCTTTATATGAATAAATAGTTGATTTTACTGCTTTTTTTCTCTCTTTTTCAGGTCCAATGTCTAATGGAGAAAGAGGCCCAATAATTGTGATTTTTGAGGAATTAAAGAAGCATTTAAGAAGCTCACAAGAGAAAAGCCTAAGTCTAAAAAGATCCAAAACGTATTCTCAGTTTTCTACAAGATCCAATTGAGGATACGAGATGCAACAGAAAGGCACAAAAATCCGCTAGCGCAGCGGCCAAGAAACGGCCGCGTAAACGCGACATGTGCCGCGGATCCGCAGTAATCTTTGGGCCATTACTTCAGCGTTTGATCCAGAGACTAAAGTGGGATGGCCTCATCGCATGAAGATTATAAATAGACCTCTAGGGCCCTATAATTAGGGAGGAGAAAAGAGCATTGTTTTTATAGGGAAATTGATAGGGTTTCTCTAGGTTTTCCTTTTTTAGTCTCTTATGTAATTTTCTTTTTCTCCTTCCAGAATCCAGAAAAGTGAGAGTGAAAGTGAGCAATCTTTTTAATTGGAGACGGTGACAACGCAATATAAGGATCAGGCTTTCAATCTTCATCTTCTCTTATTCTAGTGCATTGTTTTTCTTTTAAGCTTTTACTAACTTTTATTTCACTTCTACAATGAATTGTCTTTTGTTCTTTATTTCTATGTCTAGATAATTCATTAACATGACTAACTAACTTTTAATTTTACTAACTACTAACTCTTGGGTGATTGCTGACTTATATGATTCTTGGGATGCTATCTTCTTTCAAGTCTTGCAAATTACAAGTCTATATCACTCCCAATGAAGATGAGTTGCTTTTTATTCTTTGCAAATGCCAAGTTTTCCCTCCATATGACTCATGTGAGCATCACTTAGAGCCTTGTCTTTAGAACAAGTGCCGTGATGGAACATGAAGATGGAGCACTTCACTATGCCAATGACTACATTACAAGTTCTTATTTCATGCTTGCTTTATTATAGCTTTGATGGACTAATGAATCTTGTATGTTTCTTAGCATCATTAAAAGTGACTCTACTTGTTCCACTAATGAAGATCTATTTATGGAGCTAATGATTCAAGGAGGTAACTAGCCTAGATGAGAAACACCTTCGACATGGGACAACACAAGGACTTGGTAAAGCAAGACATACCATTGCCGATGATTCAATATGAGGCATGCATCACCCAACGAGTGTAGTAAGTAAATTATAATGTTAGTTAGTCATGGTTTCTCTTCATATTATTCTTAAAAATATTTCTTAAAAATCTCTCTTAAAAATCTCTCTTCTAAAGACTTCTTCTTTTCAAACATCTCTGTTTTCCTTCATCTTTATTCTCGTTTCTTCTTTTCTTTTACACAACACCAAAGGATTTTCCATTCACCTTCCACATCATTTTATTTTTCAATTCTTAAAACAAAGAAGAACCTTCGTTTTTCTTCACAAAGATTTCAATACAACCTTGAACGCTTCTATCGCTAACCCTCCCTGCGGATACGACCCGTCCTAGCTTACACTACGAACGGTGATTTAGAAGGAGCAAAGTACACCAGCATAAACATTCGAAGTTCTTGATCATCAGTACACAGCAACCAACGGTTTACTCTAACCCTCTTTTCATTACTACTAATCCTTCTGAACAGCTGTTCGTAATTATAGGGTATTGCGACCCTAGATCTAGTGTTTTGGAAGATGCCTTTTTCGTGCACCAAGACTTGGTGTAAGCCCGGGCAATAATTTGGATCTGGAGAGCTAGAGGAGGAGAGTTAGCGGCATACGGCGCTTGTCTGCCTCTGCACGGCTCTCGTCCTCTTCTGATCATATTGACGGATGCAGAAGGGAGATCTGGTAGACTTGCGATACGCTCCTTTTGTGATGCTTCACAGGAGCCTGTTGCGATAGTCGATCAAAAATTGATTTTTGGTTTGGAGGAGTGGTGGGGCTTGGTCCCAACCGACAATGGACTGAATGGACTGTCACCAACTTACATCCCACTTGCTAACAACAAGAGGGAGAAGTTTGGAGTAAATCTGACTTCTGTTTGTTCGTTAAGAACTCTCGCAAGTCAGATGTAACCGGGCTTAAGCGACTCAGCACAGAGGCTGTGTTAGATTGCGCATAAGATGACGCCTTATTCTTTTTATCACCGCAGAGGTGGTTAGCACTAGATAGTGCTTTAGATCTAGCTTCACGGCAAGAACTTTGAGAATGCCCTTGGGTGTTGAAGCTGCATAAGCACCGCTATCAACACTTGGGGATAATCCCTTAGCTCCTCTATGAAGAGCGAGCTTAGCTCATGAGGAGTTGGGGGGGCGAAGCACGCTGTGGTGCTTTATCTGCTACTTCTGCGAAGGAGGTTAGCACTGTTGGGCGCTTTAGTCCTAGCCTTGCGGCTGGAAACTCCACGCGTATCCTGTGGTACTGGCGCTGTGTTTGTCATGCCATCAGTAGCTTCGCTCATGAGAATGAGGTTGGCGTAAGGAGTTACCGTTCCTGAATTAGGCGAAGGTGTAGTCACCATTTTAGCTTCGTAGCTGATAGTCTCAATGAAGCAGATAGGTATCTTGCCTTTATCTTCGTGGGATAGGCGGACCTGTGGCATAGCTGCGCCTAAAGCTTCATATAGAGCTTTCTATTTTGACCTCCACATCTTCTTTAGAAGAGGAGACTTAGGTTCCCTGGGAACCTGGCTAGCCACACGTGAGGCTGAGAAAACTTGGGAGGAGTCCACGTCCAGTTTTTGCTCCGAAACCTTGGCCATTGTGACCTTTCTATGCTTCCGTGTGTGGAGCATCGGACTATCTCCAGAGAGGAGTTCTTTGAATTTTCCTTGGTCGAAATGAATGACCAGGTTTTTGAAGGTAACAGGCTCAAGATTCTGACCCTCTTTGTTGCGCCAGAAGACCATAGTAGGCTTGCGGAGAGCCTTATCTGTCTTGACAGTGACTTGCTTCGAAGAATTAGCCAAAGGGGTTCTGGCTATGCCAACTCCCTTGCAGTTGCGCGTAGGTTCTTGGCCAGAGTGAATGGCCAGCGCCTCAGCAGTAGACCTGAAGGTCTGATCGTCGCATTGCAACACTTGATTCTCAGCAGTGGTTAATCTGATCCCCAACGGAGCCGCCATCTTGTTTTTCATTGATTTTGCAAAGGGGAAAACTTATAAAAAAGTTTCGAGGAGCTAAATTACAAGTAATTCTCTGCGGTAAGAAGATTACATGTGGATCTCCTCAGAGATTTCTGGGAAAGTGTGCCGGTAGGAATCTGATCAGCGCGCGATCACTTTATTCCTTTGACGATGCGATTGATCGGACAATCGGACTGCCGCCTAATGGGATTCCCTTCTCGCCTGGTTCAGAGAATCAGAGAACAGAAGGTCGGTAGAGCCCTCTTGTTACTTTTCGAGCTGCCTCCGATTAGGAATTTGTTCTCGCCTGGTTCTGAAGATTCCTTGAGAGGGAGAAAGATCTTAGGATATTAGCACCCTGATTAGAAAAGTAATTCTCTGAATTCTTGGAAGCAAGAGAGTAGATCTCTGTCTTTAGCCATCTCTTCTTTCTTTTTTTAGCCCTCCTTTTTAACTCTCGCCCCTGGTAGGCTATTTATAAGTAGGAGTAGGGATATAATCGCCCTGAAAATCTGAAAACAGATTGGGTTAATCTATTTTACATCCGGTAAGTAGCCTCGCCGCGAGGCTAGAATCAGCTTCTGCGAAGATAGGAATAGTTGATCTCTTGATCCGCTCTGCTAAATGAGGGATACTCCCTTGATTCTTTCCATACAACTGAAAGATCTCACCTGATCTTCTCACTTGATTGGGAGAGTCAAAAGATCACGGCAAACAACTGTCAAATTTGATCTCAATTAGATTTGATCTCAATTAGATTTGATCTCATCTAGAGATTTGATTGGTCAAATGTGACCATAAAAGATCCACATCGGAGTCGTTGCGTTGAGCTCATGGCGGAGCTTGGAGAAGCATCTGGCGAAGTTAAAAGAAGCTCTTCAGCGGAGCTGGATAACTTTGTGGCGAACCTACCAATTATCCTTTTGCGCAGCTGCATGGGGCTTCGAGTGAAGCTAACTCTCTGCGGAGTTAACTGAGCATTTTCATGCGAAGTTGTAAGTTAGCTCGTAGCAAGGCTGTGAAGGAGCTTCCTGCGATGCTAAGCAACTTTGGCTTCTTATGCGAGACTTATCTCGTGGGCTCGTGTAAGACTAAGTGTTGAGTTAGTATCTCTAGACTTGCTTGGGCCTTCTCACGAGCTTTTCTTGGCTTACTGTCTACTTCACTGGATCATTAGAGTCCAAGTTGTTGATACGTCCCTTTGAGATGGGTAAAGAACTGGTCGTCAGCTTGCTGCCGCTTGTCTTTTGTATATGTCAACAAATATTGTTTAGACCAGTTAGGAATCTTGTCTTTTTTAGAGTCTCAAAAGTGGCTTATATGGTTTGACCATGAGTGGTCATTGTCGTGTTGGCTCCATGAGAAATTTGAAAAAACACCTAGAGGGGGGTGAATAGGTGTTAGTGCTAATCTAAAACTTAATGCAAAACTAAGTGCGCTAAATGCGGAAGCTAATGCAAATTATGTACAAACTAATACAATACAACAAGTGTAGCCGAATTCCCCTTGCGAGGCTCTGGACTAACTCCCCTTGATTCCCCTTGAAATGGGTTGAGGCGCTATGTGAAGCTCTTGTTGGATGAGTATAAGTTGGGCACACACACACAAGCAATCCAAGCAATGTGCACACACAATCAAGCCAAGCAATCAAGGATATAGCAATATGGATTATGCAAGGCACAACACAAGCAAATAAATATGATATGACAAGATGAATTATGCTCAACACAAGCAAATATGATATGAATGAAGTATGATGCTTTGCACAAATGTAAAGAGAGAGAGTTTAGAGACAAGTGGATCAAACGCAAACACAAAGATATGTCTCGAGGTTCGAGCACCCTTGCTCTACATCCCCGCCTACACCACCGTGTAGGATTTCCATCCACTATACCGTCCACCGAGGGAACCTTCACCGAGAAGGATTTGTACAACAATGGAGTACCTAACTCCTCTCTCAAACAACCTCCTCACAACCGAGGGGTAGGCCCGTAGCCAAATACAACAACAACAACAACACCTCTACCGAAGAGGCTCACAACCAATCACAATCACCTCACACTTGAGGGATACAAACCAATCACCCGATCACCTCTACCGAAGAGGGATACAACAAGAATAAAGGTCTACAACTTAGAGGTTACAACAACAACCTCAAAACTCTCTCTTTCTTTTTCTCTTTTCTTTTTTCCACAAACAAGATCCTAATAGATTAGGATAGTATGATAGCTCAAGTGTGGAAAACTAGGTGTTTAGAAAACAAGCAACAAAGAAAAACACTTGGAAAAATTCTTGCAAAAAATATAGAATGAAAACCAAGACAAATCTCCCAAAATATTCTTTTCTTTGATTTTTCCAAAAACCTAAAACAATAAAGATTGAAAGATTAAAGCCCAAACACTTTTGAAAAACTTGTTTTAAACACTTCAGAAAACCAGAATTTTTTTTCTTCAAAAACTTGGCCAAAATCCCCAAAGAGATGGGGTTTTTATAGCCCCAATAGAAAACTAGCCGTTAGGCTGAGCTGGCAGCCTGACAGGCTGCCGGTCGACCGGCCCGGTCGACCGCCAACGGTCAGAAATATGACCGTTGGGCAACTACGGTCGACCGGCCCGTCGACCCACAGCAGAGCTCTCATCTCGGTCTACCGGCACGGTCGACCCAAACAACCCGAGAGCAGAGCTCTCAGACCCGGTCGACCGGCTCGGTCGATCGTTTTTGTGTCTGCCCAGACGTGCACATCTGTGCACGTCGGTCGACCCTACGGGTCGACCGGCTCTTGGTACGGTCGACCGTCCGGGTCGACCGACCAGCCTGTCAGCACAAAAAGACAGAAAATTTGGGAAAAATATTTTCTAAAAAATCTTTTATCTCTTTTAAAAATACCATAAAAATTGTTTTATCATTTTATATTGAAACTCAAACAAGTGATAAAAAATTTCAAGACAATATATCAACATGTCAATTCATTTTTGTGTCTTGCCAATTTTATCAAAAAACAAACTTGTATTTTTATCAAACTTGATTTTTCAATAGGAAATTTTGATTCCTAAAACTTATAGAAATACAAAAACATGATATTTGAACATTATTAAGCATGATGCATATGGACATAGGTCTAATACACATTCAACAAATATATCATAGTTTTTGTCTTTAATTTCAAAAATATGTTTTATACCAAAACATAAAACTACATGAATAGGTATGTCAAACTAAGTTTGTATAAGTCATATAAGCATGTATGTATATCTAGAACATATCTAATATACATAGAAATAAAGTAAACTTGTTTTGATCAAACTATTCATGAAAACCAAATTCAAAACATAAAACGTGTGTGTATGTGCACTTGAGCATATCAACTATACTAAGCTTTACAAATTGGATCTAAACACACTAACTAAACTATGGATACCTAAGTCTTCTTGATGATCTTCATCTTCAAGTAGACTTGCTCCAAACTCCATCCATGGGCTAGGCAATGTGTGATCTTTAAGCTTTGGCCCTGGAATCATCATGAAAAGCTTCTAAACACCTTGTTGAAGCTAATCACCAACTAATATCTTGGTTAATGATCTGAAACTTAAACAACACAAGATTATTAGTAAACATAACTACATGAGTTAATCATCATCAAAACTAGAGTGGAAGGCCTTTGGGCCAACAATCTCCCCCTTTTTGATGATGACAAAACTCATGGAGTTATATATGCATGGATTAAAGTTAGGCTTCAAAGAAGCTCCCCCTTAACTCATGCATAGACAAGTAAATAAATATATGCAATGAATGTACATAAACATGTATGCATCAATATGCATAAAACACAAACACATGTTCTAGAAGCTCTAGTTACCAATTAAATTAATAAAGCATTAACAACAAAAATACTAGATGCTCTAGATACCAAGAAAAACTTAATACTTACCAATAAAACTTAATATATGCAAAACATAAGTATGCATATATAAAAACATGTTAAACTCTCAAATAATTCTCCCCCTTTTTGTCAATCATCAACAAAGGGTTAACAAAGC
Source organism: Agave tequilana (assembly GCA_038442645.1). Lineage (NCBI taxonomy): Eukaryota > Viridiplantae > Streptophyta > Magnoliopsida > Asparagales > Asparagaceae > Agave > Agave tequilana. The sequence goes on from JAVJIF010014244.1 coordinate 19,392, forward strand.
GAAATAAAATCAAACAAATTTTTCTCCCCCTTTTTGTCAAACAAAAAGATCAAGAAGGGGTTAAACAATCCAAACAATAAAATGATGGGTAAAAATTTTCTCCCCTTTTAAGTCAATCAAAACAATAGAACAATGTTCTCCCCCTTTTGTCTAAAATAAAAACAAAGTTAATAAGGGGTGACTATAAACAACATGATATCAATAGATAATATGTCAATGAAGCATCTTGATATCAATTGAAAATAAATAAAGATCAATAGATGTTATATGCTATATACATTCATGAAGAGGAAGACGCTAAGTTAGCTTCCCTACACATATGCATTACATGAAAGAGGGATGTTAAGCCCTAATTCACATAACACACATTATGTAATGCATAAGAGGAGATGTGAAGCTCCCCCTACACACGTGTACCACATAAAGAAGAAATGTTAAGCTCTTCAATACACAATACACTCAACATGAATCTATACGCATATAGTCAATACAAATCAAAACAAAATTTTTAGATACAAATTTTAAGCAAAAAAAACACATGAAACATCTTGATATCAATTGAAATTAAACATAATAAATTTTGAATGTCTAAACAAAATTTTGATACCAATTGTAAATAATTTTCATATAAAACATATGATACCAATATGAAATTTTCAATAATAAAGTAAGGGAGTGGGAAACAAAAACCAATTGAAGAATCACCAATTGAAAGACAAAATTAAATTTTCTCCACCTTTATGAAATACCAACTAAAAGATGCATAGGCTTGATACCAATATAAAAATAATCAATTGAAATAAAATTGAAACTCAAGCACTAGCATAAACAAGATTTTGTGAAAAATTTATATCTTAAGCACCAATAAAAATGTATGAAATAGAATGAGTACCAATCACCAATAGATGATTTCAATTGAAAATATACATACACAATAAACATATGAGTATACAAAAGGATCAAAAATGATACCAATTGAAAGAGTTCAATGATACCAATTGACATAGCAATAAGTTCAAGTGTATACATCATATTACTATACCTCCCAATCAAGGTTCAAGTTTTAAATGATTTTCATTTTAAAGCATACAAGACCATGATCTCCCATCCATCCGCCCATGGATGGTAGGGGTTTTCAAAAATAGATTTGAAAATGTAGTTTTGCTTGAAAATCACTACCAAATTGAAGAATACGAACTAGTTATAGGATAAACTTGTTAACTAGTGTGAAATCCTTCAAGCAAGGAATAAATTAAAAATAATTTTCATAAAACATGAAATCCACATGATAATCAACACTCTAATTCAATTAGGCATAAATATGACTCATGAAACAAAACATGAGCAAGCAATAAATGTGAGTGTACAAATAAGGTGTGAATATCATAATCATGAAAATTTTCAATTAAGCTCAATTATTCCTTTAAAACATTGAAAACATAAAAATCATCTAAACTATTTAATCTTCAAGGCATATGTATGTCTTATACAAACTAAAGTATACATACATATCCAAAATTCAAACGAGTCCACAAAATATATGCATTAAGGCACGTGGCTCAAAAGGATGAACATGTATATCTAATTGTTTGGACAAGATAGACATATACATGAAGTTAAACAATTAAATACAAAATCAAGAAAAACTAAATCTTCATCAAATCAAATTTCATTTCATGGTATATGTATGAATTGTCAACACAATAAGTATACATACATATCCCTAAACACAATTGAGTCCTTATATATAGATTTGCATGAAAGGCAAATGACTCAAGGGGTATACATGTATATCTTAAAGTTTGGCAATACAAACATATACATGAAGTGAAAAACTCATAAAACAAATCCAAAATGGGAATACAAGTTTAAAATGTATGAATCATCAAACTAGACTATACTAGCTCAACTAATGGTTCAAATAAGCAATCAAGCCCAAACATATATAAATTTATTTGTGGCCCACTATATGTACAAGTATAAATCCTAGTTTTAATGAAAACTAACATCTAAACAAGTAATCTTAACATGAAGCATCAAAAACAAGATAAAAATCATCATGATAAAACTAAGACATGATTACTATGTAAATTCACATGTATTAGATTCATGATGTACATTATAGTTTAAACAAAAGTGAGAACACTAAGAATGGGTTCATACAAGCATGTGTGTCTCAAATACTATATATGTATGTCAAGGATCTAATAATCATGGCATTTACATACTAATCCATAGATAATGAAAACATGCTATAAAACATCAATATGAAATACAACACATATATGATTAATATGTACATGCATGTGCATTAGATCTAGGTCATACAAATTAGTTTTACCAAGGTGAAAACACAAAAATATAAGTCCATATAAAACACTGATGTTTCAACCAACTAATAAGTATAACACTAATCTAATCAACATGACATGTTCATGATGATCACTAAACATCAAATCATGCTATGAAAGATAAACATGGAAAGCATGTAAACATAAGGAGTTAGAGATTCGATACCAAAACCAATGAGGGCACCGCTCTATTTCTCCAAAACAAAGGTGGTCCTCTCCACCAAACTTTTCCTTGAAAGTGATGCATCCAATTGATCTCCTTTAAGTCCGGAACGCATCCACTCCAAGGTGTCATCACTCTCACGTCATGTGAGAGCCCACACCTACATCAAAAATAATAGGAGGGGTGGTCTTTGGTACCCACATCTTGTTGGGTCCATGGGGTTAGTCCCTTCCCTAACCCAAACAAATTTCTTTGCTAAATTTGAAACATTTAATCTATCATAACAAAATTTAGCAAGATGGCCTTTTCGGCCACAATGTGTACATGTGTACACATGAGCATACATGTGTTGATGGTGTCCGTGTGGAGCATGTGTATGCCGTGGAGGGTGTGCATGCATAAAAGTTGGAACTTGTTTCTTACGAACCAAGGTTTCCAAGCGAGTGTGGTTCATGGCACATTGGCTCATAGTGGAGCCCAAACAATCTACTCTCTTCTTTAACATACAAATATCATCATTAATCCTACAAGAAGAGGTACATGCATTAGGTAGACTAGATGAAGCTACACTAGCATGGCAAACATGTGCATCAATTTTATTTTGTAAAACAACATTTTTCTTTAAACACATTTCTAAATCTTTAGAAATTGAAGCAATCTTAATTTTCAAAGAATCATTTTCTTTTAAAACAAAATCAACTTTTGGAGACAAATTTTCATTTTTCTTCAAAATAGCATGGCAATCATTTTTAGACTTCAAAAAGTTATTTTCTTTAAGTGCAAGATTAAGTTGAGATTTTAATGAATCCCTCTCATTAGCAATCTCCTCTTTCTCTTGCAAAACAACATCAAGTCTAGAATGTAAACTCTTATTTTCTTTTTCAATTTCTAGACTTTTCTTTTTCAAAATCTTATAATTTTCAATTAATTTTTCACAAACAATAGAAAGTTCTTCATTTAAAGCATGGGCATCAAAATTATCACATGAAGAACTAGAGCAATCATCACTATCTAAGTGGGGTTCCAAATGTACCTCAAGGGAGTCATTCCCTTGGACCATGAAGCATTGTGAATCGGATTCTCCACTAGATTCCTCTTCTTGAATTTGCACTTGAAGCTCCGAGGTGGTGGTTGTTGTTGTCAATTTGTTCCACACTGCAAAGGCGGAAACAATGTTAGAAACACACATAAGATAATCTTTAGGTAATGTGCTTCTAATGGCCTCTAGGGCTTGTGCATTGGCCCCTATATGATTGCGATCACTAAGGAAGGATTCCTTGGTAATAGCAAGATAAACTTTATGACCTAGGGTTTGTAAATAAACGGTCATCCTAATCTTCCAAACATGAATGTTGGAAGGGTCATACATAGGTGGGGTCATGAAGGCCATGGTAAACTAGATGTGTGCAAACAAGCAAATGCAAACAATAGATTAGCAAGCAAATAGATCTCACTCCTAGGATGTTAAGCATAAGTATCAGGAGCACTAGCTCTGATACCAATTGAAAAAACACCTAGAGGGGGGGTGAATAGGTGTTAGTGCTAATCTAAAACTTAATGCAAAACTAAGTGCACTAAATGCGGAAGCTAATGCAAATTATGCACAAACTAATACAATATAACAAGTGTAGCCGAATTCTCCTTGCGAGGCTCTGGACTAACTCCCCTGATTCCCCTTGAAATGGGTTGAGGCGCTATGTGAAGCTCTTGTTGGATGAGTATAAGTTGGGCACACACACATAAGCAATCCAAGCAATGTGCACACACAATCAAGCCAAGCAATCAAGGATATAGCAATATGGATTATGCAAGGCACAACACAAGCAAATAAATATGATATGACAAGATGAATTATGCTCAACACAAGCAAATATGATATGAATGAAGTATGATGCTTTGCACAAATGTAAAGAGAGAGAGAGTTTAGAGACAAGTGGATCAAACGCAAACACAAAGATAAGTCTCGAGGTTCGAGCACCCTTGCTCTACATCCCCGCCTACACCACCGTGTAGGATTTCCAATCCACTATACCGTCCACCGAGGACTCCCACCGAGGGAACCTTCACCGAGAAGGATTTGTGCAACAATGGAGTACCTAACTCCTCTCTCAAACAACCTCCTCACAACCGAGGGGTAGGCCCGTAGCCAAATACAACAACAACAACAACAACACCTCTACCGAAGAGGCTCACAACCAATCTCAATCACCTCGCACTTGAGGGATACAAACCAATCACCCGATCACCTCTACCGAAGAGGGATACAACAAGAATAAGGGTGTACAACTTAGAGGTTACAACAACAACCTCAAAACTCTCTCTTTCTTTTTCTCTTTTCTTTTCCACAAAAACAAGATCCTAATAGATTAGGATAGTATGATAGCTCAAGTGTGGAAAACTAGGTGTTTGGAAAACAAGCAACAAAGAAAAACACTTGGGAAAATTCTTGCAAAAAATACAGAATGAAAACCAAGACAAATCTGCCAAAATATTCTTTTCTTTGATTTTTCAAAAAACCTAAAACAATAAAGATTGAAAGATTAAAGCCCCAAACACTTTTGAAAAACTTGTTTTAAACACTTCAGAAAACCAGAATTTTTTTCTTCAAAAACTTGGCCAAAATCCCCAAGAGATGGGGTTTTTATAGCCCCAACAGAAAACTAGCCGTTAGGCTGAGCTGGCAGCCTGACAGGCTGCCGGTCGACCGGCCTGGTCAACCGCCAACGGTCAGAAATATGACCGTTGGGCAACTGCGGTCGACCGGCCCGGTCGACCCACAGCAGAGCTCTCATCTCGGTCGACCGGCACGGTCGACCCAAACAACCCAAGAGCAGAGCTCTCAGACCCGATCGACCGGCTCGGTCGACCGTTTTTGTGTCTGCCCAGACGTGCACATCTGTGCACGTCGGTCGACCCTACGGGTCGACCGGCTCTTGGTGCGGTCGACCGTCCGGGTCGACCGACCAGCCTGTCAGCACAAAAAAGACAGAAAATTTGGGAAAAATATTTTCTAAAAAATCTTTTATCTCTTTTAAAAATACCATAAAAATTGTTTTATCATTTTATATTGAAACTCAAACAAGTGATAAAAAATTCAAGACAATATATCAACATGTCAATTCATTTTTGTGTCTTGCCAATTTTATCAAAAACAAAACTTGTATTTTTATCAAACTTGATTTTTCAATAGGAAATCTGATTTTCCTAAAACTTATAGAAATACAAAAACATGATATTTGAACATTATTAAGCATGATGCATATGGACATAGGTCTAATACACATTCAACAAATATATCATAGTTTTTGTCTTTAATTTCAAAAATATGTTTTATACCAAAACATAAAACTACATGAATAGGTATGTCAAACTAAGTTTGTATAAGTCATATAAGCATGTATGTATATCTAGAACATATCTAATATACATAGAAATAAAGTAAACTTGTTTTGATCAAACTATTCATGAAAACCAAATTCAAACATAAAACGTGTGTGTATGTGCACTTGAGCATATCAACTATACTAAGCTTTACAAATTGGATCTAAACACACTAACTAAACTATGAATACCTAAGTCTTCTTGATGATCTTCATCTTCAAGTAGACTTGCTCCAAAACTCCATCCATGGGCTAGGCAATGTGTGATCTTTAAGCTTTGGCCCTGGAATCATCATGAAAAGCTTCTAAACACCTTGTTGAAGCTAATCACCAACTAATATCTTGGTTAATGATCTGAAACTTAAACAACACAAGATTATTAGTAAACATAACTACATGAGTTAATCATCATCAAAACTAGAGTGGAAGGCCTTTGGGCCACAAAATTCAGGTAATTTCTCCAACCCAGATTATACGTTTGTGCATAAGAATTATTATTGGACCTTGAAAAGGCCGCATTCATCGGTTCTGAAAATTATTGTTGAGCTTGTAACACAGGACACTCCTCAAACACATGATTCATGGCTTGACAGTAAGTACAGGAGTTGAAAATTGGTCTGAGCTGGCTTCATTGACTGGACTTGGTTCCTTAGTTTCTAAAACTTCCAGTCTTCTCGCTAGGTTTACTATTCTAGCCTCGGCAGCTATGGATGATTCAATTGAATGGAGACCTCCTTTTCAAGAGATGGAGTTTGAATTCCTAGAGTTTTCATTAGTTGGTTCCCATTGGATAGTCTTTTCAGCTAGATTCTCATATAAGTCTCATCCTTCATTCTCATCCTTTTGCAAGAATCCCCTTGACACATGGTTTCTAAGAGGGTCTTGGTAGAGTGGTCAAAATTGTCATAAAGAATTTGACATTATCGCCATTTCTCTATTCCATGATGAGGACATTGGACAAGGAGGTTTTTGAAGCATTGAAAGTACCTCCAAAATGGTTCACTAGGTCCTTACTTGAACTATAGGATGTTCTTCCTAATGAGAGCGATATTATGAATTGGATAGAATTTCTTCTAGAAGACCATGATGAAACCATCCCAGGATGTGATAAAGTCAGCCGCTAAGCTGTAAAGCCATTTCTTGGCTAAGTCCTTAAGAGTAAATGGGACAAATCTTAACATAATAGCATCATCTACAAGGTGTGGGATTTTCATCATTAAGCATACTTTCTCAAACTCTCTTATGAAGAAATAAGTATCTTCGGACTCTAAGCCATGAAACTTAGAGAGTGTATTGATGAACAGAGGCTTGAGCTCAAAACTGTGTTCACCAACCGATGGAAGTTAGATGCTGGATGGAAGAATAGATCTAATGGGATAGAACTTATCCTGCAAAGATGTCGGTTGAGCTATAACCGAATCTGGTCTTGATTCAAACTTGGGCGGTGGTGTGTTTCTAGTTAACCTAAATGAATTTGGGTCTCTTGACCATGCTTGTATACATAAACACTACCACAAACAAGTTCACCAATAGTCAACAAGAAAAGACAACCAAGCCTAGTCTAAGGTAACCTTGACCTAGACAACTCCTAACTAGTTGATTGTTCATAGGAGGTATAATGCAGACTTTGACCACAAGCTAATCAGTAACGTCAGAGCTGTTATCCCAAAGGCCCATCGCTATAGTTTTGGTGATGATTAACAGATGTAGTTATAGTACTAATGATCTTGTGTTTATATAGTTTCAGATTCTTTATCAAAAACTTATTAGGTGCTTAGCTTCAACAAAGGAGTTTTTGGAGCTAACACAAAAGCTCGCGCGTGTTTAGATTCTTTATATATTTTTAGATTCTTTATCAAAATCTTTATCAAAATCTTATCAAAATCTTTTTAGATTCAAGAGCTCGCGCGTCAAGATTGCATTTAGCACTAGGATAGAGTCAAGCTCTTTGGATCATGTTTGGATCAAGTCAACTTAGAGAAGGAGTTCTATAAGAAAACTTCAATTTGTGTTTAGTTTAGTTGTGTTTAGATCTTGTGTAAAGATAGACTAGAGTTGATATGCTCAAGTTCACACACACAAGTTCAATACGTTTGGTTTTCGGTTTAATCGGCTTTGGATTTCAAGTTCACATATATATGGTTTTCATGAATAGATAGAATTAAAACAAGTTTACTTGGTTTAATGTATATTAGATTTCATCTATATACATATATGCTTTATATATTTAGAAAAACTTATTTTGATGATCCTATTCATGTGTTTTAGAGTTTTGTATTTAACAAAAACCTATTTTGGATTTCATGTTAAAAACATGTATATATTATTTACATGTGTATTGGATTCTATTCATAGACAATATGCTTCAAATGTGTTTCAATATCTTATTTTTGTATTTATACAAGTCTGGGAAAAATCAGATTTCCATTTTAAAGTTTGGTTTTCGGAAAATACCAATTTTGTGTTGAAGCCTAATTCTATATCACAAAATTAGTTCAAATAGTTTGCAATATGTTTGATTTCTGTCACACATATTTGTTCTTCAAATATTTAACAAGAACTGATTTTTGAGGAATTTATAAGATTTTATGGGATTTTATTGGAGATTAAAAGACAAAGTTTTCATATTCTTAATCCCTACCAGAACAAGCTGGCGGTCGACCGGATGGTCAACCGGACCATTGGTCGGTTAATCGGTCCGATTGACCGACGTGGACAAGTCCAGCCTACAAGGCCGGTCGACCGGGCGGTCGACCGACTGTAACTACCCAGCGCTTAGGTAGTGTCGGTCGACCGGGCGGTTGACCGGAGCTGCAACGGTCAGAAATTTGATCGTTGAACAGTTGACAGGCAGGTCGACCGGAAGGTCAAAAATGACCTTTCCTGGCTGCCAACGGCTAGTTTTTTGAAAGGCTATAAATAGGGCTTCTCTTAGGCTGTTTTCAGTAAGATTTCTAGAGAGCTAATTTCTAATCTCTTCAAGTGTTTTTTAAAATAGTTTTTGTGCCAAAAAGATTTATCTTTTACTTGTTTTAAAGTATTAGAAAAATCAAAGAAAAGAGAGTCTTTGAGAAATTATTTTTGAGCTTTCTTTACAAATTTATTTAGTGATTTTTCCAAGTGTTTTTCTTTGCTATTTTTCTTTCCAAACATTTTATTTTCTCACACTTGAGCTATATCCTATCCATAGGATCTTGTTTTTGTAAGGAATATTGTTTGTGGTCAATTGTGATCACCAAGTATTGTTTGTGGTCTATTGTGATCACCAAGATTGTAATCTCTTCTTTGCTTTTGGTTTGTATTCATCCATCTTATGTAGAGGTGATTGCAGTGGAGTTTTGTCTTTGTGCCTTGTCCCTCTTGTGTAGAGGTGATCATGGTTGGGCTTTGTGCCTGTCCCTCTTGTGTAGAGGTGATTGTGCTTGAGATTTGGTTTTGTACATTGTGCCTCTTGTGTAGATGTGATTGTGGTTTGGCTTTGTGCCTTGTCCCTCTTATGTAGAGGTGGTTGTATTTGAGACAAGAGTAGTGTACTCCAAGTGTAGAGTTATAATTTCTCAGTGGAGATCCCTTGGTGGAAGGTCCTGTGTGGACATATAGTGAAAATTCTTCATTATGAAGGTGGGGACGTAGAGCAGTGGCTGAACCTTGAAACATATCTTGGTGTTTGTGTTTGATCTACTATCTCTAAACTCTATCTCTCTTATATCTTGCATTGCTTTATATTGCACATATTTATTTGCTAGATATAATTTGTGTGTGTCATACTTGCGTTGAACCAAGAGAGCTTCATATAGCACCTCAACTCTTAATTTAGAGGAATCTAGAGGAGATAGTCCAGACACGGGAAATTCAACTACATTCTTTAGTTACACATAGTGTATTGCAATTGAGTTTTAATTCCGCTTCATTTGTCATTAGATTAGCTAGTACACCTATTCACCCCTCCTAGAGGTGTAATTTCAAGGGCAAGATTGGCGAAAGGTATCTGTGCAAAAGTGATGGGCCTAATTAAGCCAAACAATCAGCCTTCGGGGTTTCGCTCCTCAATCCCTGTCCTTAGATACTATTTTGGCAAGAGTAAAATTCTAACACTTTCCCCCTTAGGATCTTCTAATGAGTTTGAGATGTCCCTAAGGCCATCGTCTATCATATTTTCAATTAGGCTTAGGTCGTGCGTGCTTGGAGATGGTTTGTGGGCTAAGGAAGAGTAATGACTTCCCCACCTTATCTTGTTTTGGGTTTTGCCCTTAAGGTTGATTGTGCAAAGTGTGCAAGATATAGAAAAGTAACATTCAACAAGCAAATAATCACCTAAGAATGTTTCCTAAAGTATATTCTATGTATATGTACCTTATCTCCAGCTATCTTCAACAGTAATCGTAAAAGAAACGTAATTAGACAAATACCTAGAATGCAAGTCTAAACGTTTTTTTAAGCAATTAGCAATCAGTCAGATTACTATTGGATTAAAAACAGGAAGTGTGAATCTCAGATATAGTAGAAATAACACACTAAACATATATTTTTGCAAAGCAATATGTTTTGCAAAAAAGAGTTTTTAGTAGTCAAAAAAATTCAAGCTTTTGCGCTGCAATTTCTTGAAATTTTGTTTCCTACTTTCTATAGTAGGGGCATAGAATAGCAAGTCTTCTTCTGTAAGGCTTGAGCGCTAAATCTGACTCCTTGATGGCCCTGAAACAAGACACTAACTTATTAGAAAATAATTACACCGTTTCCTCCCGGCAACGGCGCCAAAAATTTGATTGCAAGTGAAAACAGTGAGAGTTACTGTCTAGCTTTGGGCTTAGGGGTCATGTCCACGAGGAGGAATGCGATGAAAGCTTTTCGATGTTTTTGTTTAAAAATCAAAGAATGGTGTCGGCATTTTTTATGTTGAAAAGAGAATGAAGAGTAAGGAAGTGATTAAAAGAAAATTTGAAAACTTAGAAAAGTCTTTGGAAAAGATGATCTTTAAAGTGTTGAAGATTTATTGGTTGTTGTTATAATATATGAAAAAGATCTGGGCTCACTATCTTACTACTCAATGATATGTTCTTATCTTGAAATTCTCAGTACCTCAACTTGATCATAGGCAAAAACTTCAGCTCGAGTTTCGAAAGCATTAAGCAAAGCAAATAAGATTGTTTAAAAAATTGACTCTTTTTCTTAAGAAATCATGTTGAACTGAATGTTAAATCATCAAGTAATCTTTCAAGTATGAAATAAAAATAAGTTCAAGTGATATTTTAGAAAATAGAAGTTTAGAAATTCAAACCCATCCTCATATGCCTTCAAGAACACTTCCAAAAGAAGCAAGGCTTAGATTAAGGCATACATATGATTCCGTTGGGTTCTTTATATCAAACCATTCAAAACAAGAGAGATCGAAGAGCGATGATAGTGAGCCCAGAAAAATAAATTTAGCTACTCATGATTAAAGTAAAACAAGACATGTAATTGAAATAACACATACCCGTGAATTGGAGAAGAAGAGAAGCCTTGAACCTTTATTGATGTCACTTCAACTTCAGATTACAATCACTCTTTTTCTTTCCCTCACTTGCATCTGGACTGAACTATGAATTAAAAACAGAGATACAACTTCTTAAAACTATCTAACAAAGAACCTAAATCCCAAAAATAAAGATAAAAACTTAAACTAATTTCTGGTCCCTTCTTCTCTGTAAAATGCAGCATTTATAGGGAAAAACCAAACGGGGGAGAGCGTACGAAGATAGGGGGAACAAACACTCCCCCTAACAAAACTAACAAAGCCACGGAACCGTGGCTCTGGCCGCGTTTCCGTGGCCTGGGTGTGGCCAGGTGGCCACACCCGGGGGGTACAACTCCTGGTTTAGCGATACGCCTTTATCTCTTGCTGTTTTTCCCATTTCAGCTCCTGGATTTCACGAAACTGCCTTTGATCTTTGGCTTTAACTAATTGATTGGGAAGATTTCTTTTAACTGGTTTTTAACTTCTCTGATTTTCCATGATCTGCCCTGATTTTCTCATTTCCAATTAATATTGATTTAAATCAGAATTTTGATGGGATTTTGGGCTCATTTCTCTTCCCTTTCCTTTAGCAATGGGCCTGCATTTTATAAAGAAGAATATAAGACTAAATACTTGATTTTTTAGGCAATAATTATGGAAGTATGACATTATATATGCAATATATGTAACCAATCAAGTGCTAATTTATATGACAAAAAATGTGAAATTAAAAATTTTACACTAACACACAGTGTATAACCAAGAGTGAGTCTGAATTCCCCATGAAGGGCTCTAAAACTTCTCCTCACGATTCCTCTAAAGTATGAGTTGAGGTACTTCAATAGCTCTCTTAGTTGAATACTAGTGTGTGTACCCAAATAATATCTAGCATGTATGCATATGAGCAATAATAACAATGCAAAATATAAAGATAGTAGAGAGTTGAGAGATAGAGAGATCCAAACGTAAATGCAAGAACATGTTTCGAGGTTCGAGCCAGTGCTCTACGTCCCCGCCTTCACATAGAAAGATTTTCACTATATCCACCAAGGACCTTCCATAAAGGGACCTCCATCGAGGAATTACAACAATACAAATAAGGAGTACACAACTCCAACTCTCACACACACCTCTACACAAGAGGGAAGGTACAAAGCCAAGCACAAAATAAAGAAAAGTTTACAACTTAATGATCCCAAAAATCACAAACACAACTTGGTAATTCAATGACCACAAACAAAACACCTCTCACAATACAAGATTCTAGAAGATAGATTTGTAATGAAAAGCTCAAGTATGTGAGTGAATAAAGATTTTAAAAAGGAAACACAAAGAGAAAACACTTGAAAAAAAATCTAAAAATGATATAGAAATTTAGAACAAGAAATTACAATTCCAAAACTTTTTCTTTTGATTTTCCAAAACTTTGAAAAAAATAAGGATATTGATTTTTAAACTCAAAATCTTGTTTAAAAACTTGTTATAAAAACTTTGTAGAAGATGAAAAATATTGCTCTAAAAAATCATGTGAAAAACTGGCCAAGAGAACCCATATTTATAGGCTCTCCAAAAACTAGCCGTTAGGGTTCAAAATCAGGCTAAACTGGCCTGTCGGCTGACCGCCCGATTGGTCAACTGACGGTCAGATTTCTGACCGTTAGGGTTATCGGTCGACCGCCCGGTCGAATGCCCCCAAGGTACAAAGAATTGGAACTCTCTATCAGTTGGCCTTTGCAGTCGCAATGTATGCAAGTGGACACTCTAACATACATGATGTCATGGAAATGTGAAGTATGTTTTTTGCGAAGCATGGATTCCGATCTCTTATGATTCATGGCACATTGGTTCAAAGTGGAGCCGAAACAATATACACTCTTCTTCAAAACACAAATATCATGATCAATGGAAGAAGAAGTGGAGCAAGCAAGAAAAATAATATTCTTATCACTAGGAGATAAAGTAATGATAGCATGGCAAATATGAAAATCTAAATAATTTTCAAAGGAACTTTTTCTTTTGAAACACAATCCAATTCCGTGAAAATCAAAATAATTTTATTTTTCAAAGAATTATTTTCTTTTAAAACAAATCTAGTTTTGAAGACAAGACTTCATTTTTCTTCAAAATATCATCTAAATCATTTTTGTTTTTCAAAAATTCATTTTCATTTAAAATAAGGTCAAGTTGAGCTTGCAGTAAATCCCTTTCATTTGAAACCTCAACTATCTCTTTCAAGACCAAATCTAGCTTTGAAAATAACATCTTATTTTCTTTCTTTAAATCAAAACTCTTATTTTTTAAAGTTTTGTATATTGAAAGTAATTTTTCACAAAACATAAAAAGCTCTTCATTTAAAATATGTACATCCATAGCATTATCATCATTGGAAGTGCTAGCACAATCATCTAGATGAGAATCTAAATTTATCTCAAGGGTGTCATTTCCTTGGACCATGTAGCATGCTTCGTCGAAGTCATCTTCAATACATTTCTTCTCAAAAATGTTTATCGTTTGTTTTTTTTTGAGAGATTAAAGTGTTTCACACTGAAAAAGTGGAATCATAATGAGAAACAATAGAAAAATATTCTTTACTTAGTGTGTGCTTAAGTGCCTCCATGGCTTGTGCATTAGCCTCTAAATACTTATCATTACCAATGGATGATTTTTTTTTATAGTGGTAAGGTAAACATGCAATCCTAGGATTTTGAGGTAAGCACTGACCTTAAACATCCACAAATCAATGTAAGAAATATCATACATGGGTGGTGCAAATAATCCATGAGTGCAATGAATGTGTGCAAAATAAATAACTCATTTAGCAAATGAAGATCACACTCCTAAGTGGCTAAACCGAACATCAGGAGCACTAGCTCTGATACCAATTGAAAAATACACCTAGAGAGGGTGAATAGGTGTAGTGCTAATCTATATGACAAAAAATGCGAAATTAAAACTTTTACACTAACACAAATGTATAACCAAGAGTGAGTATGAATTTTCCTTGAAGGGCTTTGGAACTTCTCCTCACGATTCCTCTAAATTATGAGTTGAGGTGCTTCAATAGCTCTCTTTGTTGAATGCTAGTATGAGCACACAAATAATATCTAGTATGTATAGATATAAGCAATAATAATAATGCAAGATATAAAGAGAGTAAAGAGTTGAGAGATAGAGAGATTCAAATGCAAACACAAGGATATGTTTTGAGGTTCAAGCCACTGCTCTGCCTCCCTGCCTTCACACATAAGGATTTTCACTATGTCCACCAAGGACCTTCAATAAAGGGATCTCCACTGAAGAATTATAACAGTACAAATAAGGAGTATACAACTCTAACTCTCACACACCTCTACATAAGAGAGTAGTCACAAAGCCAAACCTAAAGGGAAGAAAAGTTCACAACTTGGTGATCTCAAAGATCACAAATACAATTTGGTGATCCAACGACCACAAATAAAACACCTCTCACAATATAAGATCCTAAAGAATAGATTTGTAATGAAAAGCTCAAGTATGTGAGTGAACAAAGATTTCGAAAAAGAAATACAAAGAGAAAACACTTGAAAAAACTCTAGAAATAATATAAAAATGTAGAACAAGAAATAAAATCCCAAAACTTGTTTTCTTTTAATTTTCTAAAACTTTGAAACAAAATAAAGATATTGATTTTGAAGCTCAAACACCTATTTAAAAACTTGTTGTAAAAACTATGTAGAAGATGGAAAATATACTCTTAATAACCATGTGAAAAACTGGCCAAGATAACCCATATTTATAGGCTCTCCAAAACTAGTCGTTGGGGCTCAGAACCAGGACAAACTGGCATGTCGAACAACCACCGGTCAACCGGGTAACGAATAGATTTCTGACTGTTAGGGTTGTCGATCGACCGCCCCTAAGGTACAAAGGCTTGTAACTCTTTGTCGGTCAACTGCTCGGTCGACCGGCCCCCACCCGGGAGTTGGGTTGAATTAGTTGGTCGACCGGTTGGTCAACCGAGTCAAGGCTCGGGCATGTGCATGTTTCTATGCATGTCGATCAACTACCCCATCGACCGAGCCATGCTTCGTTCGACCGGTTGGTCAGCCGCAAGCAGCACAAACACCCAAATTATAGGGTTTAAAAGCCAACTTCAAAAACTCATAAAATTCTGATAAATTCTCATAAATTTCACAAAAAATAAGTTCATATAAATACTTTAATGTCCAAATATTTGTGATAAAAAATTAATACATATTACATACATGTGAATTATTTTTGAGGCAAATAAATTAACGCTTAGACCAAAATTTGTATTTTTCAAAAATCAAACTTTGAAATGGAAATCCGATTTTTCTACAAACTTGTATAAATATAAAATAAAATATTAAACATATTTGAAGCATGATATGTATGGATATAATCCAATACACCTAGTAAATGATATATTTTTTTTGACAATAAATTCCAAAATAAGTTTTTGATACAAACAAAACTTTAAACACGTGATCTAGATACATTAAACTAAGTTTTTCTAAACATATGAAACATTAATGTGTATAGATGAAATCCAGTATACATATAAACCATATAAATTTCTTTTGATGAAATCTATTCATGAAAACGAAGATGTACTCTTGAAACTCAAAACCAAAATGCATAGAAATAAGTTTCTGTAAACATATGAAGCTCAAATATGTGTGGATAGAATCCAACACATATTGTAAATTATAAAACTTATTCTGTTGAGATAAAAATCATGTAAATATAATATTTTGAAGTTAAAATGGTTAAACCAAAAAAGACAATATATAATTTTTTTTTGTGTGTGTATGAGCTTAAGCAATTCACAACTAATTTATCAATTACATTTTATCTAAAACAAAAATCTTAAATACAAACTAGGACTTAAGTCTTCTTGAAAATTTTCTCTTGAAAATTTTCATCTCCATCTTGACCTGATCCAAACTTGATCTATGAGCTAGACTCCTCTTTTGAGTACTTGATGTAATCTTGAAGCGCAAGCTCTTAAATCAACATGTGATAGCTTCAAATTTTAACTTCAAATCTTTTGTTGAAGCTAAACACTGACTAAGATCTTGATAAAAATATATGAAACTTAATAAACACAAGATTATTAGTATTATAACTACATGAGTTAATCATCATCAAAAATAGAGTGATGGGCCTTTGGGCCAACAGCCACTCGTTGGAGATTTTCTGACTCCCTTGGATCTGCATGTCCTGATTTTGGAGTTTGGAGCTCGTGGATCCTCTCGGATGCTGATCAGAGATGCACAGTAGAAGTGAGAATCATCAGCAGACTGCCCAGATTCCTCTTCTTTCAAGCCCTCTAATCGTCTCTTGAGTTTTCCTTTTGTAACTCGTGAGCATCTTTTGTACAATTCATAAGTGTACATCTTTTTTATTCTCAAATTTGCACCTATCAGTGATGTAATATTTTTGTAATATTGTGTCACATCCTATGATAACTTTGTAATTGTACTCATATATTGGATTGTATAATGCACCACATACTTTCTTACTCTGATTCTTGCATGTACTGATGCTTAGCATATATACGTGAGGGTATTTTTGACCTGCGTATATACGTTACAGTAATGCCTCTGTACCTACGGGATCAGGGTATTGCAAGATGATATCAGAGCCTAGGCTCTTACTTCTTTAGTACAACCAGTCGACAAATTAGTGGTAAAGAAATTTACAACTGGAATACATGAATCCTGCTTATACAATCCAACTAGTGCAGAGTTATCTATTTCCTTTTGATCGTCCTTCCTTTGATTCCTGAATCCCTTTCATTTTTCACTATTCTGATTTTCATAGACGTTATACCAAATTAAGAGATGGATAGACTACTGAGGTAGCGGCAGGCAGTGTGGTTCGCTCACCCTATTATGATATTCTTTGATTCTACTACACCGGATTGTCTTATATTGGGTAGTTCTTTAGCTCTGCACTCTATTCTAGTGTGTGTGTGTGTGTGTATGTGTGGACATTCTATAGGGATTAGCGCAGATAGTGGGTATCAGTACAAAAAGTGGGGTAGTCATTACTTACGTAATCAGACAAATTATGCCAGCACATGGAAGGAACGTTAGTATGAAATGAATTTTTGGAGTCAGAACTTCTGTTGATAGAGTTATAGTAGTTTTCATTTATATTAATCTAGGAACGATCACGATTTCTTCTATCAACTTCATGGAGCTCGGATATTCTCAGAATTGATCTGCCATTAGGTTGACATCTAGAAGACATCATTCTGACTCATTTCAGTTAGTATGAATTCTTGATTAATTCCTTCAAAATAATAATGTCTAGTAGTTTTTATGGATTTGATGAATTACAGACCCCACTAGCCTCGCCAAGTGAGGGTCGTGTTTTAACCACGCAAACTCAACAAGGTAAGGGCTTTGCTACACCATAGCGCTTAACATTTAGCGTTATGTTATGCGCTGACTTCGTCGCATGAGCTTCGCCAAGTGCGAGCCTCATAGAGTGTTGGCTTCGCTGCACCCTAATGCTTAGCACCTGATGCTGTGTTACGTAATGGCCCCACCTGGCCATGATATCACTCGTGGCTAGTTCTGTCAGAGTATAATATCCTAACCTCATTCCCCAAATTTATTCTGCCTAATGTGTTGCATGGACTTAATGAACTGGGCGTTCTTGCCGTATCTGAATAAGACTGTCATAATCATTATTGACGATCTATTTCAGCCAACCTTGTAGGGCTTGGCTATTCTCTGAATATTTGATCCACAGTCGATTTATCATCGAGAGGACAGTTATTACAAGTTCTTAGTTATGCTTTTCAGTGTAACCGATGCCTAGCATCCAGAATTCATTATTATCATTTTTGTTTATCTATTTTATCTACGATCAGTGTATCAGGTTTTCTTTATCTATGATATCTTAGTTTGTATCCAGAGTGACAGAGAATATGTAGGAGATTTAGTAATCTAATTATAGACTCTTTATCAGGAACAGCTTCACGCTTAGCAGAGATTCAGATGGTGAATGTTTGGTCAGTTTCGATGTCAGCTTATCTCATATTATTCAAGCGAGTTAATCTACTAAAGTTCTGGTGATATTCTCTTATTAGCAGTTATTAGATCAATATTAGCATGGTACCATCAGAGAATTTATATGGCAGGAAGTGTAAAAGTCATCTGGTCTCATGATTTTTGTTCAGTCGATTTATTGGCATTACCCTTTGTTATTCATAACTTAATTGGTATAACCCCGTTCCTATCATTTCTGTATTCATCTATGCCTTATCAAAATTTTGAGGACGAAATTTTTGTAAAATGGGTAGAATGGGACACCCTGTTCCCAGAATACGCACTTAAATATGTATTCAGATTTTTTGATCATCTTTTTTGATTGACTTTCCATATTTGTTTTTGTTTTATGCTCACTTATGCGATTGTTTTGCATTGGATCCGGAATCGTGGACTCGGAGCCAAACCAGGGACCCGATTCTAGTGTATTATTCGATTTGATCTATTCGGTAGTCAGATTTGATCAATTTTAGTCTCAAATATTATTTTTCAATATTTTAGATTTTTCACGATTTTTAATTTTTTTTCGAATTATTTTGCTAAATCTTCAAAATCAGTGTTGATTGGCGTCGCTGATCGATTCAAAAATTTTAATTTATAAACGTAGTTGAATTTCTAAAATCTACTTTCACATTATTTCTTAGAATCATAATTTCTATCTTAGTGCTTTTTTTAGAGATTTTTCTAAATTTATCAAATCTCGTCCTGATTTGGTGTCGACCGGTATAATCAGTTAATTCTAAGATTTTAATTTGAGTATAGGATTGAATTTTTGAAAACTAATTTCATATTATTCCTCAGAGCGATGTTTTCTATCTCTGCATATTTTTAGAATTTTTCTAAATTTCTCTAATTTTGTTGCATTATATTTACTTAAAATTTTAATTTGGGTTTTCCCACTCTTTGGCTTGACACGTGGTACATCCCCACCCACAAAATGTCTCCCCTATAAATATCTCTTTCTCTCTCCTATGTTTTCCTCTCTCTCCTTCTCTCCTCTCTCTCTTCCTGGGAACGCGACTGTCGCCGCCCTCTTGGGTCAGCGCCGCTGCACTGGCGGCCTCTTCAATGACCCAACATCATCGACCACCCCCGAGATCTCTCTCTTCCCCTCTCTCTTGCTTTCTCTCCCTCTCTCTCTTCCTTTCTCTCTCTTTCTCACTTCTCTTCCTTTCTCCCCCTATTTTGACCACCCTGCCAGATATGCCGCCATGGCAAACTCAGCCGTCACCAACCCCTTGGCGGCCTTATCCAACTCCAGCTGCCACCAACCCCCTGGCAGCCTCCTCCAACTCTGGAGATCACCACCGAACTCCCTCTCTCTCTTTTTATTTTTTTTCTTCTTCTCTTTCCTTTTCTAATTTCCTTCTCCTTCATCCTCTCTAAGGCATGGACGCGGCCAATGCCACCGCGCCACTGGCCGGTTATCAACCTGCCCCCTCTTCTCCCCTTGGAGATTTTTCTCTCCTCTTGATCTCTCTTTTTCTCTCTTTCCCTCCTCTCTCTTTCTTTTCTTTCTCACTCTCCTCTGTTTCTCTCTCTACTTCCTTACTTTCTCTCTCTGCTATGACTGCAAGTGGCCGGCATCACAGCCGGCCACCACTGGCCGGCCATGACTGGCCAGGACCGGCCAGCCTCTGCTATGATTGGCCAGCCCCTCTCTCCTCTTCCCTTTTCTCTCAATCTCTCTCTCTTCTATAGACTCTTTCTCCCTCTTCTTTACTATAGATAGGTAGATAGAGTGCTCCATGGTCGAATCTCCTTCAATTTGTATACCTATTTACATTTTGGTTTTTTTTGAATAATATTGTCGTACTTTGTAGCCAAGAGCTATGTAGTTGATGTATATATTCCAGGCATAGACTTTGTATCTATATGCAAAGACTCTTCCTATATTGGGTATTGGACTATGTACCTCATAGGATGAGACTTTATTGTATATAAACGTGGACCCCATTCCTTTTTCACTGAGACTTCTTTACATATGATATGTGTACTACTGCTTGACATGATAACTCTCTTATTCTTGATATTTGTTCAGTTTTCTTGTTATATGATTACAGTTTTCTTGTTATATGATTACATATTTGTTTATTTGATCCCCATTATACATATACTGCTTGAGTCTCTCACCTACCTTTTTTAACATGTTCATGTTCGATTTTATGATATATATGACTGTTGATTGAATAACAATATCTGCTTGAGTTTGTTTCACTTAACAGCTAAACAATCCTATGTTCAATATTTGGCAAGTGGTGAGTTTAGCCACTCTAGGGTTCACATCCTGACTGTAGCTGGCGTGTGGATTCTGGTATCAAAGCTCTAGGTTCAAGCATCCTAGAGTTTTAACCTATGTTTAGTTATGGAGCAAGTCAAGAGTTTCTTAGGGATTAAGTATAGGATGTGATAAGACATTTTAGTCTGAGCGAAGATGAGTACATAAATTTTCGTGAATATTTTTTTGTTGTTTTTATTTTGTTTCATTGTTGATTGCATACTTATGATTTCATCGCTTTGAAAATATTTTGTTTGACCTTTGGGTCCATTTTCTAGAAATTGACTATCAAATTGTCTTTTCCTTATGACCTTAGATGTCAGGTCATAATAGGAGACGGACCACGAGGTTCAGGACAGCTAGAGATTAGGACCTAGGGGGGCTTGTATTTGATTGACCTCCTAATGCCACTGATGGTAAGGATGGGGGCAACTGAGGATTTCTTGGTAGTTGGAAGTCAACCAACTCCACCACCACACCCCCTAGTAGATCATGTGATATCAGTTGTTACACCAATTGGGGAACAAGAGAGATGGATGCATGTGATCGAAAGGTCACAGAAGCTGCGGACATTGGAATTCCATGGATGATCGGATCCACTGGTAGTGGACAAGTGGAAGAAGACATTGGGAATATACTTGATCTTATGGGTATGAACCCTATACGGAGGCAAAGGTTGGCAGCATTCAATCTCAGAGAGGACACAAGCAAGTGGTATAAGACGCAGTTATCAGAGGAGGAATATCTTACTATTACAAGGGGGGAGTTTGTACGTACTTTTGACCTTCGTTACATCTCTTCAGCAGCAAGGGCTGGGGAAGAAACCGAGTTGCTTGCACTAGAGCAGGGCATATGTTGATATCAGAGTATGAGGACAAGTTTGTTAGCTTGTCCCATTTAACCGATAACATGTTCCAGGCCGAGGAACAAAAGGCGTGGATGTTCGAGAGGACTCCTGCCTCAGCTTAGAAGGTTTGTGGTATCCTAGAGACTTCATACTCTTGTGGAGGTTATGGATTCGGCTAAGGCACTGGAGTTGAAGAGTGCTGCTACGCAGAAGAGCTGAGAAATGACATCCAGATCAGTAGCTCCATAACAAAAGAAAGGGAAAGGAAAGAGGTCATTTACATCAGTGGGGGCATGGAGGACCTTAGATAGGGAGGACTGGTAGACAGGGAGGCTTAGTTTTTTGCTATAATTGCGGGCAGCCGGGGCATATGGCCAGAGGATGTAATAGGCCCAGAGGGGGATATAGTACATTTAGAGGAAGAGATATTAGACAAGGTTGTGGCCAATATCAGCTGGGACATAAGGGATAAGGACATCAAGGTGGCAATCGATTCCCAGGTTATCAACAGGATTAGAGGAGGCAGCAATACCCACATCAACATCCACAGCACCAGCAACATCAACAGCAGCCGCGACCACAGTAGTCACGGATTCTGGCACCAGTGCCATTACCATGACTGGAGAGTCAGATGCAAGCATTGCACGAGCAGTGACGGGATGTTGATCCTAGGCCGATTACATCTGCACAGTCGGTCCAGCAGGCATTGTCTTAAGTGAGAGCCTATACCATTGTTCCGAAAGATTATAGAGCAAGTGGCGCAGTGGTGGAAAGTACATTCCTTGTGAATTTCTTTTCCAGCCAAGATATTATTTGACTCAAGAGCATAACACTCTTTCATTTCTCAGTCCTTTATGCTTAGGCTGCAACTTATATTTGATTTCTTGGATACTCTGTTAAGTGGCACCTTTAGGTGACTTTTCCCTTCTAGAGCTTGTCTGTAGGGATTGTGTTATCAGCCTAGATGATGTACAGTTTAGGGTTGACCTTATTGTCCTTCGCATGCCAGAATTTGTTGTGATACTAGGTATGAATTGGCTCTCATCCTACCATGTGAGTATCAACTGTTTTGCTAAGACAGTTTGTTTGAAAATTCTTCATAGAGCTGAGTTGGTTTTAGCGACCTCATGGGGAATCCGTTAGCGGAGGCTTTTATGGTGCATATTAAGAAGGTGTTGCAATGGGATCAGGTTCATTCTTTGAGCGAGACATGAGTTGTCTCTGAGTTTTAGGATATCTTTAGGATATTCCTGGTTTACCTCCGGTGAGAGAGGTCAATTTCTGCATAGAGTTGCATCCGGCATAGAACCGATATCCCGTTCACCTTACCGTATGGCACCGGTAGAAACAAGGGAGCTACAGATACAACTCGAGAAGCTCAGTGCATAAGGATTTGTTCATCAGAGTCATTCACCATGGGGAGCATTAGTTTTGTTCGTGAAGAAGAAAGATGGTACTCTATGCATGTGCATCGATTACAAGGGATTAAACAAGGTCGAAATCCAAAATAGGTATCCACTACCGAGGATCGATGATTTGTTTAATCAATTGCAGGGAGCTCAATGTTTTTCAAAGATTGATCTTCATTTTGGTTATCATCATTTGAGAGTTAAAGATATTGTATGTCTAAGACCGCTTTCGTGACTCGTTATGGATCATTTGAGTTCTTAGTCATGTCATTTGAGTTGACCAATGCCCCAGCCGTGTTCATGGATCTAATAAATCGGGTCTTTGGTTCATATCTGGACCAGTTCATGATTGTCTTAATCAATGATATTTAAATCTACTCTTGCTCGGAGGAGGAGCATGAGGAGCATCTTCAGCTTGCGCTTCAGAGTTGAGAGATCATCAACATTATTCGAAGTTCAACAAGTACGAATTTTGGCTTTCTGAAGTTAGATTTCTTGGGCATATGATTTTGAGGGATGGGATTGTTGTAGATCCATCCATGGTGGAGGCAGTATTAAATTGGCAACCGCCAACTACTATCCTAGAGATTTGGAGTTTCTTGGGGTTAGCCGGCTATTATCGAAAGTTCATTTAGGAGTTCTCAAAAATTGCTACCCCATTGACTTGACTCGGAAGGGAGTACAATTTGTATGGAGCACTCAATGCCAAGAGGCATTTGAGGTATTGAAGAAGAAGTTAACTACTGCACCTATACTGATGATTCCAGCCAGTGATTGATGTTTTATCATTTTTATTGATGCTTCACTCTTAGGACTTGGAGGGGTATCTTAATGCAGACCCAGAGGGTAGTAGCCTATGCTTCACGCCAGTTGAAGATCCATGAGCGAAACTAGACCACCCATGACTTGGAGCTGCAACGGTGGTCTTTGCACTTAAGGTTTGGAGACATTATCTTTATGTTGATGATCTATCACCGATCAAACAACAGAGGAACACAAAGTCAAAGACTTGGCAGTGGAAGCGACAGTGGAAGAATAAAAGATCTACCACTAGCAAGCAATCACCACATAATTAAGGAATACAAGATTTAATGTGGTTCAGCAATGTGCCTACATCCACGAGGAGGAGGGAGAAATATTTATTGAAGAAAAACAAGAGTTACAATAAGATCTCTCTCACAACTCTCAATGGTAGAATTCTAGAATTTCTCTTAAATTCTTGACACACATTCAAAAGGCCACCCATGAAGGGTTTATATAGGCAACTGGTATGATGTTAGTCCTACACGAACTCAAATCAGCACCTCCTCAGAGAAATAGAAAACTCATATCCAAACTAAAATAGGAGACTAATCTGCATTAAGAAACTGCCGAAAACCTGAATTCTTCTCCAATGAAGATGAGTCTTTCCAAATACTGACAATCTCCACCTTGACTCATGTTTATCGAGTCCCTCCATAGAAATTGGCCTCTACTTTATTCGTCTTCCTTTCTCCCCTCTTTTGTGACTTCACATGGCTCCCTTCCAAGAGCCCGTTCGCCACCTTACCTTTGAAGAACCTTGATGAAGTTTAGAGATACTCTGAACTTCTCCACCAGGATGGTCTTCATCATCATATCCGCTAGATTCTTCTTCGTGCTGATCTTTACCAAATCGATCACCTTATCTTCATGACCCACTAATGTATCTTGTAAACTCTTACATCAATGTGCTTCGTCCGCTTGTGATACCTGTGACCTTTAGCAAGATGAATAGCACTCTGGCTGTCGTGATGAACCTGATGAATCCTTTATGATACTAAAAGTCTCAACCAATCCTCTCAACCAAAAAGCTTTATTTGGCGCCTCAATTGCAGCCATGTACTCTGCTTCTATCATTAAAAGAGCAATTGTATCTTGCAACTCTGCCTTCCAACTAATGACGCACTCGACTACTGTGAACACATAGTCCATTGTAGATCTTTGCTGATCAAGATCTCCTGCATTATCTGCATTAATATAGCCTTGTAGTAACCTAGGCTTCTCCGTTTTCAATCTTTGAAACACCAAGCCTAGTCTCGTAATCTCTCGCAGATATCATAACACCCACTTTACTACTTTCCAATGTTGCTTTTTTAGATTTGACATGAACTGACTTACTCTGCTAACTATATAGGCTAAGCCAGACCTAGTGCAGACTATAACATACATGAGTGATCCCACCGCACTAGCATATGGTACTCGAAACATCTCTTCCTCCTTTACCAGTGATTATGGATACTGCTTGGAGGATAATTTGAAGTGACATGCCAAAAGAGTGGTGACTGGTCTTGCTTCGGCTATGTTGAATCTCTCCAACACCTTGAGAACATAGTTCTCTTGGGATAGCGAAAGTCTTCTTGAGCCTCTGTCTCGAGTGATTTCCATACCGAAGATCTTCTTGGGTTCTCCCAAATCTCTCATGTCAAATTCCTTCTTGAGCTGAGCTTTAAGCTTCTGAACATGTGTCTTATTTCTCGCAGCAATCAGCATATCATCTACATATAACAGCAAATATGTCAGATCATCACTCTGCTTGAAATAGATATAACTATCATACTCACATTAGTTGTATTTGGTCTTGATTATGAAGATTCGATCCTTTTTTATCACTACCTGGGAGACTGCTTAAGTCCATAGAGGGACTTCTTTAGAAGACATACCATGTTTTCTTTACATTCCTGAATATAACTTTCAGGTTATTTCATGTAAATCTTCTCCTCCAACTCACCGTGCAGAACACTGTACTGACATCCATCTGCTCCAATTCTAAATCAAACTGAACAACTATTTACAATAACATTCAAATAGATGTATGCTTGATTACAGGAGAAAAAACTCATTGTAGTCAATACCCTCCTTTGAGCATATCCTTTAGTAACTAACCTTGACTTGTATTGTTCACTGTCCTTCTTGCGAAAGACCCATCTGCAATCTATTGCCTTATAGTCCTCCTTAGGAAGATCAACTAACGTCCATATTTGATTTCTACCCAAAGATCCATCTCTTGATCCATGGCTGTAATCCACTTGTCTTCATAATCTGCCTCGATCGCTTCCCTGTAACTGTCAGGTTCTCCTATTTTTGTTACTAATGCGAAAGAGATATGATCATCATCTCAGCCATACCTTGTTAGTTGCGCCGTAACTCTGACTGACAGCCTCAAAGGCCTAGGTTTGTCTCCATCTGAATCTGAGGAGTCCTCTTCTGACCCTTCAGGCCTTTTAGGGCTATCTTAGAACTCGACTCCCTTTTTCCTGAGTGTCTGTTGTCGAACTATCTGAACCTCCATCTTTCACTTTTTCCTCCATCTCTGACTTTTCTCGCAACATTGAATCTTCATCAAAGACCACATCTCTGCTGGTAAAGGTGCTCTTTTTCTCAGAATCCCAAAGTCTAAAACCCTTAGCTCCTTTGGTGAACCCGATGAAGATACATGATTGAGGTACAACCTGCACATAAAATAAAGAATTTCAGATTTAAGAATAAAGATGTGCAAGTGCTCAATTCTTACCGCTATAGCAAGTGGCTATGCGGGTCGTGATCCACAAGGAGGGTTTGCGATAGAAGCGTTCAAAGTTTTTGTATTGAAATCTTTATGAAAATAAAAAAGTTCTTCTTTGTTTTAAAGAAATGAAGATGAAAACGAGTTATGTTAAGGTTAGAGAGAAAATGGTAGAATGAGAAAGTGAAAAAGAATGGAGAATGACTATTTACAAAGAAATGGGAAAGAAAGCGACTATGGACAAATGAGTTGGGAAAGAAGTGATTTGGAAGATATGGTGTTGGTGATTTAATTTACAGAAATAAAAGAAAAGAAAGAAGATGAAAGAAGTACTCACCTAGTTTGATTGAAGACTTACCTGGAACCCTTGCATATTCTACCTAGCTTTGGAGGCGTTCAACGCATAGGTCATAAGATCGAGCTCAGTCCCTGTTCGCATTATATCATCAAGCTTTGCAAGAATGAAGTGATACGGATCTTGAGGAGGAGAACGTCTTCATGAAGTATCGTTGGCACTCACAAAGGCTTTTGTATACTTTTACTTCTGGATTCACTTGCAAGCTCATCAAAAACAAAAGAGGTAAAGTAGAAAGAGGAAGAAGAAAACAAAAGTAAATACGAACATAAAACAAAAACATTTACCTTTATTACTTGCAGAAACAATGGAAGAAAGGAGGAGGGTACATCGGTGTCACTCTCAACATAAGCCTCTCTCTCTTACTTACATGAATCTTCATCTAACCTAAGCTTACATACAAATTACATAAAAAGAAAAGAAAGATCTAAACTATAAGAAATGAAAACTAGTCTAAATCTTATCTCTGCATGGTCATCTTTTTTGCTCAGCTGAAACCTGTATTTATAGGCAAAACCCTAACAGGTAAGATCCCGGGAAGATTGGGGGAGCAAACGCTCCCCCTAACTTCACAACCAAGCCGCGGAAATGCGGCTTTGGCTGCGTTTCCGCGGCCAGGGTGTGGCCAGGTGGCCACACCCTGTTGGTGGGTCGCGCTGGATTTCCCTTCTGCTTTTATCTTCAGTTGGTTTCTTCGTTTGAGTCTAGAATTCTGACGAAATGGCCTTTGATTCTTAACTTTAACCGATCGATTCTGAGAGGATTCTTCTCAACCGGTTTTCAACCTCTTGATTTAGCCCTGATTCACTGAGCTCGAATTAATTCTGATTTAATTCAGAATTTTGGTGGGCTTTTGGGCTCATTTCTCTTCATCTCCTTAAGGAATGGGCCTGCAAATAAATTAAACATTTAATTAGAATAATGCAGATTTTATTCTATAATAAGTATGAAAATATGATACTAAATATGCAACATTAGCGACCAATCACACCCCCATACCTATCTTTTGCTCGTCCTCGAGCAAAACAACTAAATTATACTAAGGATTATTAGACCACTTTCGCAGGTCACGCGATTGCACTGAGCATGTGCAACAAGCCGTTAAACCTATAGGTTTCCCCTAGAGGACGAGTTTTGTCTCGTGAGGGTTTTCAGCGGATTGCACCCACAAAATTCATAAAGAAAGAGAAACAAAGAGTTAGTATTTTTGAAAAGCATTTTGAAAGAGAAAAATATTTGAAATATAATTGTAAGATTTAAGTAATCTATAAGTTATAGGAAAACCAAATTTTTCATTCCTAAACTTAGTCTCTATTCAACAATTTTTTATCAATCAAATTAAGGAGTCAAATTGTACTTCTCATCTAGTCTATTACTTTACCCTAAGTCATATGCACGTTGTGACTGTGAAAATTTAGACTAAGGGTTCATTAACTCTAACTCTTATGCCTTATTTATTTATATATAGATATATATTGGGTGGTATTATTCCTTAGTTCTATTAGGCTTTCTAATCTGCCCCTGTAACGAGCCTTTAATCGATGACTCCCAAACCAAACGGTCTTAGGGCACCGGGTGAGAAAACACCCCAAGGACTTAAGGACTCAAGCAAATAAGGCCACAAAACTAAGGATTTTATTATATGAACCTCTTTTAGGTGTGAATACTTATGCTTTATTAGGCACAAATACCCAGCTTAATCAGAGAATATATATATTTTTTTTTCTTTTCAAACTTATCTAATCATCTTTCGCATAAATACTAAGGCTTGCTTAGGCCAAAGCACCTAGCTAATCAATAATTAGATTTGTTTATCTTTTATATTTTTTTTTATAAGGCATAAGAATCTTTGTTTTTGAACCCTAAGTGTGTAAGTGTATGAAGTGTGCATATTTCATCAAGGTAAAGATCAAGACTAAATTACTTTGACAAATTTTCTTCCTAACCCTAAAAATCAAAAAATAATCTTATTTTGACCAAGTATAAGAAATCCTAATTTGGATTTTCCTATTCCTTAAAATTGACTTAATTTGTTACAAAAAATATGTCAAAATATTGTTTCTATTTTCCAAAAAGTTTTTAAAAGTAAAGAAAATGTTAATTTTTTTATTATTTTTATTATTATTATTTTTTTATAAAAAGAAAAACTTAAGTTATGTTAGAACCCTCCCCCACACCTATCTCATACATTATCCTTAATGTAGGAATTAATGCATAGATGCATGAAAAAGAAGAAAGGGAAGGAAAATGTTACCTTATGGTGGTGGTTCCGGTGGTGGTCTGATTGGTCCACGAAATGTAGCCCAATCGACTTTTCTTGGGATTCGGAGGAACCACCAAAAATCTCTTTAATATAACCATTAAAATGATAAATCCATAAAGGATTTTTATTAAATATTTGACCCCATCTAATTTCCAAATTCCATAATTAATTTAGGAGTCAAATTTGTCAACCACCTTGTCCCGAATGGAGTATGAAATGATAGAATGATTGACTTGGACTCAGGAAGTATAGGAACTAATACCGACTCAGGAAGGTGACTTAAGTTAAGTAAAGGCTCAGGAGTCGAGATTGGTTCAGGAAGTGGGTCCAAGTCAAGAAAGTGAAATTCAAGTCCACATTTATTTTTTAACAATGGAATGTGACTTAATATTGGTGATTCAAGTTCAGGAATGATAGGTGGGAGAATCAAAACTGACTCTAAAATATTACTCAAGTTTGGTAACAAAACAGGAGTCAATATTGATTCAGAAAGTTGAACTGGATCACAGATTTGAGAATCTAGGTCACATATCTCATTGAGTTCAATATCAAAAAAATTAGGACTTGCCAATTTGTCAATAGGATTTTCAAAAGTGTAAAATTGGTCAAGTTTAATATGATCATCAAAAATAGGTGATTCAATTTCATGATGAATTGGTACAGGATCCAATGTTGACTCAGGGAAAAGATTGAAGTCAGGTGAAGACACCGGAGTCATTATTGAATCAGGAAGTAAAATTGAATCACTAAGTTGAGATTCATGATCATATTCATTTTCAAGTTCGATTTCAGGAAAAGGATAACTTGCCAAACTGTTAATATTCTTTTCAAAATTTGGAGTTTGGGCAAGTTCAAATGACTGTTCTGAAATAGAACCTTGATTTCCAAAACTACATGACTCTTCGGCTCTAACAGAATGGTTACCGACATCAGAACTGGCCAAACGGTGAGAATGTAAAGATTGGACCATCATATCTATGTCGTGATTACGAGCGTTTTGAGCCTGTGTCATGGCTTCAAGCATCTCTTCATAGGTGATATGTTCATTGTTGTGTTGAAAAGATGAAGTGTTGTCTTGGAATTGGTAGTGAAATTGTGAGTCCATCAAATTTTGGGATTTTTGTTTGGACTCATGCATATTCATTTCCAAAATTGATAGTTTTCTATTTTGGACTGGTGGAACTGAGTATGAATCTTGAAAATATTGTGGACTAGGTGGAGGAGGAGGACAAGTTGGTTGAAAATTTTACTCGGGGTAGGTGAATCCCCACTGACTCTGTGAAGAGCTAAAATTATTATGGAAATTATGGTTATAAGATTGGGGACATGGGTTATATTGATTCGGATAAGACCAATTCGGCACACTAGGTTGGTTAAAGTTATGATATGCCGGGTTGGTAATATCCGAAAAAGAGTTTGATGTGTAATATGGATTATTATTGAAATTGGAAAAATTGTTGTTATAAGCCATATCACACAATAGAATACAAACAAAGAAAAATAAAAACAAACAACAAACAAAAAAAAGAAAAAAAATTCTAAACTAAGTTAGGGTAGACCTATGACCTAGACGACTCCTAAGTGGTTAGACTGTCCACGGGAGGTATTATGCAGACTTTGACCACAAGCTAATCAGCCAGGTCAGGGCAAGATTGGTGGGAGGTTTTCCGTCAAAGACGTTCCTTAATTAAATAACCACCAATCTTTGGGCTTTCGGCCCTTAATCCCTTTCCTAGACACTGATTTTGCAGGAGTCAAATTCCAACACCTTTCCCCTTTAGGATAATCTCCTAATTGAGTCCGAGATGTCCCTAGGGCCAACGTCTACTCATTTTTAGTTAGGCTCGGGTTAGTAAGTACTTGGAATCTGATTTTTGGGCCAAGGAAGGGTGATTAAATCCCCACCTTATCTTGTTAATGGGTGGTGCCCTTAAAATCAATTTGTGCAAGTGTACAAGATATGTAAATAAGATTCACTCAAAGCGATGAAAATCAACCAAGAGATGAGTCCTATTCTACATGCAATGCGAACGTACCTTGCTCCAGCACTCTTCAACAGTAAAAATAAATGAATTGAAAAGACACGTGCCTAAAATGCAAACGTCTAATCAATTTTTTTATCTTTTTCAACAAGTATTTTACTGTTGGTTTATTAGCAGGCTTATGTGATGGCATATAAGAAATAAAGTTTGCAGAAAACAATATTTTTGCAAAACAAGCAGCCCTGTAAAAAACCTATTTAGTAGTCAACTCCTTTTTGCCGCGGATCCGCGGCTTTGGCCGCGAAAACGCGGCAAATAAGAGGGCACTTGGTCTCTGCTTTCTAGAGCAGAGGCCCAAGACCACTTATATGTTACTGCAATATTATTTTTCTGCTTTGCTTGCCCTATAACCTGCAACAGAGAAGAAAGTTCATTTTAGTTCTAAAAAATTTTCAATAAAAATCAGATTTCAATAAAAACGTTACCCTCCCCGGCAACGGCGCCAAAATTTTGATTGAGGTACAACCTGCATATAAAATAAGGAATTTCAGATTTAAGAATAAAGATGTTCAAGTGCCCAATTCTTACCGCTATAGCAAGTGGCTATGCGGGTCGTGATCTACAAGGAGGGTTTGCGATAGAAGCGTTCAAAGTTTTTGTATTGAAATCTTTATGAAAACAAAACGAAAGTTCTTCTTTGTTTTAAAGAAATGAAGATGAAAACGAGTTATGTTAAGGTTAGAGAGAAAATGGTAGAATGAGAAAGTGGAAAAGAATGGAGAATGACTATTTACAAAGAAATGGGAAAGAAAGCGACTATGTACAAATGAGTTGGGAAAGAAGTGATTTGGAAGATATGGTGTTGGTGATTTAATTTACAGAAATAAAAGAAAGAAAGAAGATGAAAGAAGTACTCACCTAGTTTGGTTGATGACTTACCTGGAACCCTTGCATGTTCTACCTAGCTTTGGAGGCGTTCAACGCATAGGTCATAAGATCGTGCTCAGTCCCTGTTCGCATTATATCATCAAGCTTTGCAAGAATGAAGTGATACGGATCTTGAGGAGGAGAACGTCTTCATGAAGTATCGTTGGCACTCACAAAGGCTTTTGTATACTTATACTTCTGGATTAACTTGCAAGCTCATCAAAAACAAAAGAGGTAAAGTAGAAAGAGGAAGAAGAAAATAAAAGTAAATACGAACATAAAACAAAAACATTTACCTTTATTACTTGCAGAAACAATGGAAGAAAGGAGGAGGGTACATCGGTGTCACTCTCAACATAAGCCTCTCTCTCTTACTTACATGAATCTTCATCTAACCTAAGCTTACATACAAATTACATAAAAAGAAAAGAAAGACCTAAACTACAAGAAATGAAAACTAGTCTAAATCTTATCTCTGCATGGTCGTCCTTTTTGCTCAGCTGAAACCTGTATTTATAGGCAAAACTATAACAGGTAAGATCTCGGGAAGATTGGGGGAGAAAACGCTCCCCCTAACTTCACAACCAAGGCGCAGAAACGCGGCTTTGGCTACGTTTCCGCGGCCAGGGTGTGGCCAGGTGGCCACACCCTGTTGGTAGGTCGCGCTGGATTTCCCTTCTGCTTTTATCTTCAGTTGATTTCTTCGTTTGAGTCCAAGATTCTGACGAAATGGCCTTTGATTCTTGGCTTTAACCGATCGATTCTGAGAGGATTCTTCTCAACCGGTTTTCAACCTCTTGATTTTGCCCTGATTCACTGAGCTCAAATTAATTCTGATTTAATTCAGAATTTGGTGGGCTTTTGGGCTCATTTCTCTTCATCTCCTTAAGGAATGGGTCTGCAAATAAATTAAACATTTAATTAGAACAATGCAGATTTTATTCTATAATAAGTATGGAAATATGATACTAAATATGCAACATTAGCGACCAATCAAAACACTTCTTAGACTTGGACTCCAATTTGTTCATTTTCTGACTATCAAACAAACTATATGCCAGGCAATCGAAAATCCATATGGTTGAATAGTCACAGATACTTCTTGCCATATCTCCTCTGGGATCTGAAGATCATTGTTAATGGTGACATATTTACCAGATAACTCACATGATTCACCGCTTCTGCCCAAAATCCTTTTGACATGTCAGCCTGTAATCTTATACTGCAGGCACGCTTTATAAATGTCTGAATCATGCACTTTGCTACTCCATTTTGTTTTGATTGCCCTGAAATACTTAGCTGGTGTTTAATACCCTTGCTTGCAAAGTAGTCTTTGAATTCTTTGAAGGTGTAATCGCTTCCATTATCGGACCTCAAGACTTTCACCTTCCGTGCTGTCTGATTTTCCACCAAAGGTTTTCACTCTTTAAACTTTTGAAATACTTTTGATTTCTACTTCAAGAAGTATACCCAAACTTTTCTTGAAAAATTATTTATAAAAATAACATAGTATCTAGCACCTCTAATGGATGCTACTGGAGAAGGCCCCCACACATCCGTGTGCATGAGGTCTAGCAAGGCCTTTGTCTTATGTTGAGATGTACGAAAGCTACTCTACGTTGCCTACCCATAATGCAAAATTTACAAAGATCAAGTTTGCAATATTTGATATCTGGAAGAGTACTCCTTTTTTATAGGACTTGAAGGCCTCGCTCGCTTATGTGTCCAAGACACGTGCACCAAAGTCTTATAGTATCCTCCTTTTCTGTTGCTGCTGAAGCATCAACAATCATAATGCCTTCCTGTCAACTTGTACAAGTTTGTTGTTCATTCTCCTTTGAGAATCGTCAATGAGCTTTAGTAACTTTGATTGATCCATCTGCAGTAGAAAACTTGTACCCATGAGCAAATGAGAGAAGATTCTTCTTTAAATCTGGAACGTGTCAAACGTTCGTAAGGGTTCGAATCTATCCATCTAACATCCTCATACGGATGTTAGCGATGTCAACAGTCTTACACGCGGCGTCATTTTCCATCAGGACAAAACCTGTTGGCCTAAAGGTTACAATCCCCGGGCTATGTATTTTGATGATAACAAACCATATAAAGCTATTTGATACTAATAGAAGTTTAAGAATGAATTTCAGGTTGATACAGGTATTGATGGCTCAAGAGTTCTCAAGCATGGGATATTAGGGTTTAGCTCAAGTGTTGCTCAACATCAACTATCAGAGACTCCTTCTTGCAGACTCGTATAATTTGTTTTGTTAAAGAATAGTATATACGTTTGAAGCTCAAATATACACAAATAAATTCAATACGTTTAGTTTTCGGTTTAACTGGTTTTGGATTTCAAGTACATATATCGGGTTTTGGATTTGAACCAGTTTTATTTCTGCTGATCTGCTTGACACCCTTTTACATTTTTTATCATAACTTTTTATTATTATACTTAAATAACATTATTTAACATTCATTTCAAAGCTAACTTTCAGATATAAATTTCTTATTCAATAATCATTTTCAGATTCAAATGTTAAAGATGTCAAATATTTAGTTGAACTCTGTTCTTATTCTGAAAATAGTTTATAGTTTTTGATTTGACACCTGTTAGTATTTTATTAATAACTTTCTACTCCGAAAAGATATTAAGTTGATTCAAGTTGTAGTAGAATATAGTCTTAAATATCAATAAATTATTCCTATATACCTATTTCTAAATTCGAGCATTTTTCTGCCTGTATACTATTCTCAAAGTTGACCAACAGGCAGTAATGGATAATTTTCTGGAGGCTATTTTTTAACATGCTTTTAAAGCATTTTTAAATTTTAAAAAAAGATGTGGTTAGCTGTGTTAGAGGGTCAATTTCTTCCTCTTTTATTTAGGTAAAACTATTCTAAGTTTGCTCTTCCTAAGACCTATTAAAGGGTCATTGGGGTTGAGTTTATCACAACAACAACAATTCTATTTGAAAAATCAAGTTTTGGGTTTCAAGAGAGAATTTTCAAGTTTCAATTTTTGTGTTTTTATTTTTAAAAATCTTCTTTAAGTTTTGGTTCTTAAAATCTCTCTTCTACTTTTAAATTTCACTTACAAAACTTTAAACTTCAATCTTATATATTATTTTCTAAGGTTTTGTAAAGAAGTGTTTTCAAGAGAGAGTTTGTGGTCTTTTGATCACTCAGATTATTGCTCCATTATTGTTACGCTACCTCTGGACTAGAGGAGTATG
This sequence comes from Agave tequilana, assembly GCA_038442645.1. Lineage (NCBI taxonomy): Eukaryota > Viridiplantae > Streptophyta > Magnoliopsida > Asparagales > Asparagaceae > Agave > Agave tequilana. The sequence goes on from JAVJIF010014244.1 coordinate 54,664, forward strand.
TTGGAGAGTTGTGTACTCCGTTGTGGGTGTATTTCCTTTGGTGGAAAGTTCTAGTGGATTGGAAATCCTTCACGGTGGTGAAGGTGGGGACGTAGAGCAGTGGCTCGAACCTCAAAATAAATCTCTTTGTTTGCGATTGATTTACTTGTCTATCTTATCTACTTTATATTTGTAATCACCTAGAGTGGGGATGAATAGGTGACTAGCTAATCTAATGGTCAATAAATATAGAATTAAAACTTGTTTAATGCTAACTAAAACTTCCTAAACTATACACCAAGAATAACACAAGAGTGTAGCTGGATTCCCCGTGAAGGGCTCTGGACTAACTCCTCAAGATTCCTCTAAATAAAAGTTGAGGTGCCGCGTTGGCTCTCTTGGTTGAATACTAGTGTTAGCAAACAATCTCCAAGCATATAGCAATTAAGCACACAATATATCTAGCATATAAAGATAAAGACAATATAAGCATGCAAGATAGAGCACACTTGTTCTATGTCCCCGCCTTTAACACTATGAAGGATTTCCACTATAAACAAATCCCACCGGATCACTCGGTGCCGCAACACCTATAAGGCGAGTTCACACTTGAACTCCTTGGACTCTCTAGTCTCTTTACTCGTTCCCGCAAGAACTACATACCGCAAGCCCACTAGCTCGCCGAGGCCGCACCCCAAACACCGAGTTCTCACTAGAACCTGAAATAACGCGAACACACAAGTCCGCCTCCTTAAAGCAAAGATGAAGTCTTTGGTGATCTAAACACTTGATCAACTCAAATCCTCTCACAACAAAGATCACTATAGGATAGGTATAGCAATGGATATCTCAAGTATGTGTGTGAGTGATCGGGGCGGAACTAGCACTCAAAAATGTGCAATTTGTCAAATCAATGTAAAAGCTCGGATGTGCTAATGGTCCCTTGATACTTCCGTTATAGCATTGGCTCAACGAGTCGAATCCACAGGGACGGGAGGCGATAGAAGCATTAACAGTTTTTATTCACGTTTTATGTTAACAATTCTTCTTTGTTAAACGGATTAGAAAAGGAAAATGAAAGAAAAGAAAAGGAAAATAAGCATGTGGTAGGTGAGGAGGGCGATGAAAACGTCGATGTGAAAAACCAAAGAGAAGTGGTTTGGAAAGCAAAATAGAAAAGAAGAAGAAGCTTGTAGTAAAGAAGATGAAACAAGGGTGAACAAAGAGGATGGTAAAAACACCGATGAAAAGATAAAATAAAACCTCATGGTTACTAACTACAAATTGCTCCACTAATCATGCTAACCTCTTAATGATAGTTGCCTCACATTTGATCCTCGGCCATCACTAATCCTTGACTTCAAAAGACGATACAAAGCATAGCAAATGAGATGGTTCTTCACATTCAAACTTGCATCAAGAGCAAGCTAATACAAACATTAGATCATCAAACTATTGAAAGAAAGCATGAAATAAGAGAGAGTTAGCTTGGTTAGCAAGTTAGTAAGTTAGATGTTAGAACCCGTCATCATGAGCCATCAATGGCTCTTGCAAGAGCAAGGCCTTATAGAGGCTACTCGATTCATGTGGATTATCAAGTAAGTGGTTAGACGGTTAGTGGTTAGTAGTTAGATTGTCATGAGAAGAAGAAAAGTTAGCAAAGCATCCTATAGAAGATGGAGAAGATTACATCGGAGAAGAAAGGAGGCACCTTTACTTAGACTGTCACCATCTATTACATCAATCCCTCTCCATCTCTCTCTGAATCTCTCAGTCCTACTACAAGATCTAAAAAGAAATGAAAATACAAGAGAAATGATATGAAGAGCACCTACCTACACTAACCTAAAACATAGAAAAAATTAGCAACTACTCCTAAAAATGAAAACTGCTTCGTTCTGGACCTATGCAGGGTTTTTACAGGTGAAGATACCTTCTAGAAGACGAGACGGGGCCACGCGTCGAAAATCGACACGTGGCTCCATCCTATTGCCACGGAAACACGGCAATTGCCGCGTTTTCGCGGCAATACCAGGGACTTAGGTCCCTGGTTTTTGTCAGGAATTCCCTTCCCTGGTTTTTGTCAGGAATTCCTTGTCGCTTCGAGAATAATCTAGGTATATCCCAATTCTGGTAATTTCGTCTGAATATTCATCTAACGTGCGCAGAAGTCTAGGTTCGACGTATCTTCTAGATGATCCCTTGCTTGGTCTCCAAGTAATGCGAATTTAATTACCCTAAATTGGGTTTAATTAAGCTCTTATTACTCCTTTGCCCTTGAACTCTGGACTTACCTATAATAGAAACTAAAACACGATTTAGACCGACAATTTATTCATAAATCGGTGGGGAAATGTGATATAATAATGCATAATCGTAGACTAATCACACCCCCACACTTATCTTTTGCTCGTCCCGAGCAAAACAAGAAAAGAAAACTATACTACAAATGTTATTACACCACTTTCGCAGGTGACGCGATTGCACTGAGAGTGTGCAACAAGCCGTTAAACTACTAGGTTACCCCTAGAGGAGGAGTGTTGTCTCCTGAGGGTTTTCAGCTGATTGCACCCACAAAATCCATAAAGAAAGAAGACAAATGTTAGTATTTTGAAAACACATTTTGAAAGAGAGACAAGTTTATGAAATATTTTTGCAAAAATATAAGTGATCTAAGGTCATAAGTCCACCAAAAATCGTTCTTCCTTAAATTTAGTCTCTTTGCAAGATCTTGTCTTCAATTAAGGTAAGAATTCAAAAAATAGATTGAATATTTTATCTTTTATAAAACCTAGATAATATGCACTTTGTGATATTGAAGATTTCTAGGATTTCAACTCTAACCATCAAGCCATTTATTCATATATATATATTTTATTTATTTTTTCTTTTTTCTTCCCTTAGTTTTCTTAGGCTTTCTAGTTTACCCATATAGTGAGTGAAATCACCTAGAGGGGGGTGAATAGGTGATTATGCTAATCAATGCACAATAAAAAATGTAATGCAACAATCAACCTAAAACAAGACTAGAAGCAGAATACCCCGTGAAGGGATCTGAACTCCTTCCTCCTGATTCCTCTAGATATGAGTTGGAGGTGCGCAATGCAATCTTGTTGTATGAGTATTTGATTGACAATATGAATATGCAACAAATGAATAAAGCAATGAATGAAAATAGAGCAAGTAATTGAAGTAAGTAATTCAAGCAAATAATTGAAGCAAGAATATAGTGCAAGAGATAAGAGCAAATAAACCAAACGCAAACACCGAGAATTTTTCCGAGGTTCGAGCACCCAGCTCTACGTCCCCGCCTTCACCCAGAAGGATTTCTAACCACTATAACTTATCAAAGAATTACAATCACACCGGAGTACCCAACACCACAATCTCAAGTACAAGTTCTCTCTTGGTGATCAAAAGACCACAAACTTTCTTTTGAAAAAGCCTCTTTCCCTTATAAGAACCCTGTAGAATAATGGTTAGATTTGAAGCTCAAATATTGTAAGTGAAAAAAGAAAATGAACTTGAGAGAGTTTAGAAAATAAAACTTCAGCGATGAGAGATTCTTCAGCACAAAACAAAGGACCAAACTCTTTTGAAAGCCTTTGAAAACTTTTGAAACTTTTTGTAAATGCTTGTTCTTATTAAAAAAACTCTCCCTAATCACCGCTATTTATAGGAGAGGGTTAGGGATTAAAGAGTAAACCCTCATAATACTAATTAGGAAGTATTAGACCCAAAAAATACCATTTAAACATGTTTAGAGAAGAAAAAAAATAAATTTAAAACGTGTTTAAAAACTAGCCGTTATGGCTGAAACGGCTCTCTCGGTCGACCGGTCGGTCGACCGGGGTTCAAATAAAGTGACCGTTGCAGGCTCTCGGTCGACCGCCCGGTCGACCGAAATAAACAGAGAGTGACACCATTTCAGTCAGCCAGCCGCTCGGTCAACCGAAGGGCTTCGGTCGTCCGCCCGGTCGACCGGGAAACGTGCACACGGATACGCACCAAAACTGTCAGAAGTCCAGTCGACTGGGTCGGTCGACCGATCTGACCTTACTAGTGTCGGTCGACTGGTCGGTCGACCGGCTCAGGCTAAAAATCAAAACGGAACAAGAATTTTGAAAGGGATTTGAAATCTAACAAGATAGTTTTGATTTGAAACATGTATAATACCCAAAAATGAGTTTGTAATCAAAAGGCTTTAAATTAAAATAATTTATATATATATATAGGAAATATTTTTGGAAATGATATGTGCGCAAAAACGTGTGTGATAGAGCTTCAAACCTATTCATTATTCTTTAACAAAACTATAAAACTAAAAACAAATCTAATGAATTCTCTTGAGCAATCTTGAAGTCTTGAGCCATGCAAAGCCTAGCTAGAGCCTTCTCTTCTATGTTCCTTCCTCGATGTGCCATAAGCCTTCTTTACTCCATGAACCTAGAATTTCTTGCAAAAGCTAAGCAATGGCCTCCAAACATGGTACAAACCTGAAACTTATCTTAAACAAACTTATTAGTACCAAATGGCTCTTATTTGTTTTGTTATCATCAAAACTCTAAATAAATGGAGAGTGTAACCTTTTGGGCCAACAATCTCCCCCTTTTTGATGATGACAAAACAAATAGGCTATGTTAAAAAATAAAAGAGAGGTGTAAGCTCCCCCTCAAATTATGCTACATTAAACAAATAAAAACAATGTAATATGCAAGCAAAAACCATGAGATATTAAACACTTGCAAAAATAAAACAATATAAATTTATATTGGAAATCAAGACAATAATTAACTCAAACTTATTCTTCCCCTTTTTGTCATACATCAAAAAGGGTTAAGAAAACATTTTTATTCAATAACACAAACATTAAGTTCACCACGTATAAAAGAAAATCTGTTGAAATCGAGTGGTTTAGTGAAAATATCGGCAAGTTGCAAATCCGTAGAAACATAATCAATATCTATATCTTCTTTCTCAAATGATCTCTAAGAAAGTGATATCTAATTTCAATGTGCTTGGTTTTACTATGTTGATTTGCATTCTTAGTCATGTATATAGTACTAGTATTATCACAAAATATTTTTATATGGTTATAATGCAAATCATAATCAAGGAGAGTATGTTTCATCTAAAGGACTTGTGCACAACAAGCCCCCGCCGCAACATACTCTGCCTCGGCGGTTGAGAGAGCTACGGAATTTTATTTCCTAGAGGACCATGAAACAAGACAATTACCAAGAAATTGACATGTCCCACTAGTACTCTTTCTATCTACTCTACAACACACATAGTCAACATCCGAATAACTCGTCATTGAGAAATCTTCGATTCTCGGATACCATAGACCCATTCCAATTGTGCCCTTAATATAACGAATGATGCGTTTTACCGCAATAAGATGGGACTCTTTAGGACACGATTGGAATCTAGCACAAAGACACACACTAAACATGATGTCCGGCCTACTTGCCGTCAAATACAACAAACTTCCTATTATGCTTCTATATAACTTAATATCAACACATTTACCTTGGTCATCCTTATCAAGCTTGATTGTAGTTGCCATGGGAGTGTTGCAAACTTTTGAGCTTTCAAGTCCAAACTTCTTTACGAGTTCCTTTGCATACTTGGCATGACATATGAAATTCCCATCTTGCAATTGCTTGATTTGGAGTCCAAGAAAGAAATTCAATTCACCCATGGAAGACATTTCAAACTCATATTGCTTAACCTTTTCAAACTCCTTGCATAAAAACTCATTAGTAGAACCAAAGATTATATCATCAACTTAAATTTGTACAATTAAAATGTCATTATCAACATGCTTAGTAAAAAGAGTTGTGTCTACTTTGCCTTTAACAAAATCATTTGAAATGAGAAAACTAGAAAGCCTTTCATACCAAGCTCTTGGAGCTTGTTTCAATCCATACAAAGCTTTATCAAGTTTAAAAACAAAATTAGGATGAACATGATCAAAAAAATCGGGAGGTTGTTCAACATGGACTTCTTCATTTATAAAACCATTCAAAAATGCACTTTTCACATCCATTTGAAAAAGTTTAAAATTTTTAAAAGATGCAAAAGCTAGTGTCATCCGTATGGCTTCAAGCCGTGCTACGGGTGCGAAGGTCTCCTCAAAGTCAATTCCTTCAACTTGAGTGTAACCTTGGGCCACTAGCCTAGCTTTATTCCTAATAACATTTTCGGACTCATCCATCTTGTTCCTAAAAATTTACTTAGTACCAATTATTGGTCTATCGTGAGGCCTAGAAACAAGGTGCCAAACTTGGTTGCGCTCAAATTGATTGAGTTCCTCATGCATGACTAGCAACCAATATGAGTCCCCCTCGGCTTCGAGGATGTTTTTGGGTTCAAAATGAGAAATGAATGCAAAGTTACCACATAAGTCATGGAGTTTGGAGCGAGTTGTTACCCCTTTAGAGACATCACCTAAAATGAGTTCCTTGGGGTGATTTGTAGCGTATCTCTAATCTTTAGGAAGCGGTTGAGAGCTTTCCTCTTTATCCTCTTGAACATCACCAATGGGTTCTTGCTTTTCTTCTTGAGCGGGTGAGTCCTTCAAGGATAGTCTCTCCATGTCTTCACCTAATGGGTCAATCTCTACAACATTCTCAACAACCACATTAGATTCTTCAAATTTAACATGCATGGATTCTTCAATGGTAAGAGAAGATTTATTGAATACTCTATAAGTTTTACTAGTAGTAGAATATCCAACAAAGATTGCTTCATAAGTCTTAGTATCAAATTTACCCAAGTTATCTTTAGTATTCAAAACAAAACACTTGCATCCAAAAACTTTAAAATGTGCAACATTAGGTTTTCTAGAATGATACATTTCAAAAGATGTTTTGGAAGAATTCTTACACAAATAAATACGATTTGAAATATAGCATGCGGTGTTTACGGCATCGGCCCATAGATATTGAGGGAGGTCATATTCACTTATCATGATCCTAGCCATCTCTTGAAGTGTTCTATTTTTTCTTTCTACAACTCTAATTTGTTGTGGAGTTCTAGGACATGACATTTCATGCTTGATTCCCTTTTCATCACAATAAGTCATGAAGAGTTGGTTAACAAACTCACCACCTCTATCACTTCTTATTTTCAAAATCGAAAAACCTTTTTCTTTTTCAACCCTTTTTCAAAAAATCTTGAAATGAGAAAAAGTTTGATCTTTGTGTTCCAAAAAGTAAACCCAAGTGAAACGGGAAAAATCATCAACTAAAACCAATGCATATCTACTACCATTTAAGATTTTAGTTTTAGTTGGTCCAAAAAGATCCATATGAATTAATTCTAATGGCCTTGTTGACATGATATCCTTGATTGGTTTGAAGGAAGACTTGGTTTGTTTCCCACATTGGCACGCACTACAAATGCGGTCTTTCTCAAACTTCAAGTAAGGTATACCCTTCACCAATTCCTTAGAATTAATCCTAGATAGATGGTCAAAACATGCATGTCCTAATCTTCTATACCAAAGCTAAGAATTTTCATCAAAAACATTCAAGCATTTAGTAGAACAATCCAAATTAAGCATGTTAATGATATAAACATTATCATCACGAAATCCGGTGAGAATACAATCATTGGTTTTGCAATCAAAAATCTTGCAAGAAGAGTCATCAAAAACAACTTTAAGTCCACGATCACAAAGTTGACTTATACTAAGCAAGTTATGTTTTAAACCATCAACAAGAACAACATTTTCTATAATAGGAGATGGACCAATTTGAATGTTACCTATACCGATGATAGTGCCCTTGGAGTCATCCCCGAAGGTGACGGTGCCACCTTCCATGTACCTTGATAGGGTTGTAAATGAAAAAACACCTAGAGGGGGGGTGATAGGTGTAATTGCTAATCTAAGAAACTAAATGCAAACTAAGTGCGCTTAATGCGGAAGCTAATGCAAATGTTGCACAAACTAATACAATACAACAAGTGTAGCCGAATTCCCCTTGCGAGGCTCTGGACTAACTCCTCTTGATTCCCCTTGAAATGGGTTGAGGCGCTATGTGAAGCTCTTGTTGGATGAGTACAAGTTAGGCACACACACACAAGCAATCCAAGCAATATGAAATACACACAATCAAGCCAAGCATATAATAGATATGACAATAAGAAATGCAAGGCACAACACAAGCAATATATGATATGAATGAATCAATGCTCAACACAAGCAAGTATGATATGATGATGAGTATGATGCTTTGCACAATTATAAGAGAGAGAGTTAGAGAGACAATGGGAGCAATCGCAAACACCAAGATTTGTTTCGAGGTTCGAGCACCTTGCTCTACATCCCCGCCTACACCACCGTGTAGGATTTCCACTATCTCAACTCCCACCGAGGGAACCTCTACCGAAGAGGATTTCTTACAACCCAAGGAGTACCGAACTCCTCTCTCAATACAAACCACAACACCTCACACTAGAGGTGTCAACCAACAACCACACCTCTACCTAAGAGGCTTACAAACACAATCCCAATCACCTCACACTTGAGGGATCCAAACCAATACCACTCCGATCACCTCTACCGAAGAGGGATTCACAAATAAAAGGAGGGTTACAACACAAGAGGTTTACAACAACAACCTCAAACTCTCTCTTTCTTTTTCTCTTTTCTTTTTCCACAAAAACAAGATCCTAATAGTTTAGGATAGATGATATAGCTCAAGTGTGGAAACAAGGTGTTTTTGGAAACCAGCAACAAAGAAAAACTATTTGGGAAATCACTTGTAAATGTTAGAAAATGAAAAACAAAACAATCTCCCAAAACCCTAGCTTTCTTTGATTTTCCAAAACCCAAAAACAAATAAAATGAAATCTTTTTGACTTAAAAACTCTTTTGAAAACTCTTTTAAACTCTTCAGAAAACTGAAAATTTTTAGCTCAAAAATTCTTATCTAAAACAATGGAGAAAAGGGGTATATATAGCCCCTAGGAAAAACTAGCCGTTAGGCTGATGTGGCAGTCTGACCAACTGCCGGTCGACCGGCCCGGTCGACCGCCAACGGTCAAAAATGTGACCGTTGGGCAGCAGCGGTCGACCGGTCCGGTCGACCGAAAATTCCCGAGAGCAGAGCTCTCAACTCGGTCGACCGGTTCTGTGCTTAACAGACGTGCACATCTGTGCACATCGGTCGACCGGATCGGTCGACCGGCCCTTTGGTGCGGTCGACCGGCACGGTCGACCGACCAGCCTGTCAGCCCAAAAACCAGGTCAGAAATTTTGGGAAAAATATTTTACAAAAATCTTTTATCATTTCTGAAAATTCCATAAAACTTGTTTTATCATTTTATGTTAAAACATAAACATGTGATAAAAATTTCAAGACAATATATCAACATATCAATTCATTTTTGTGTCTTGCAAATTTTATCAAAACACAAAAACCGGTATTTTTATCAAACTTGATTTTTCAAAACATGAATAGGGATATCAAAATAAGTTTGTTTAGCAAGTTAAACCATGTATGTATAACTAGAATACATCTACTATACATATAAAACATGTAAACTTGTTTTGATCAACTATTCATAAAAACCAAATATCAAAACATAAAACGTGTGTGTTTGTGCACTTGAGCATATCAACTATACTAAGCTTTACAAATGGATCTAAAACACAAACTCTAAACTAGATACCTAAGTCTTCTTGACGATCTTCATCTTCAAGTAGACTTGCTCCAAAACTCCGTGATTCTCCAAGTGCAAAGGTATGATCTTTAAGCTTTGGCACCGGAATCATCATGAATAGCTTCTAATCATCTTGTTGAAGCTAATCACCAACCTAATATCCTGTTAATGATCTGAGACTTAGAAACATAAGAATATTAGTAAACATAACTACATGAGTGTTGATCATCATCAAAACTAGAGTGGAAGGCCATTGGGCCAACAATCTCCCCCTTTTTGATGATGACAAAACTCATGGAGTTATATATGCATGGATTAAAGATAAGCTTCAAGGAAGCTCCCCCTTAACTCATGCATAACAATAAACATAATAGATATGCAATGAAAGCACATGATACTAAACAAAAGTATGCATCATATCTTATTATTTATCCCTATGCATGAACTTGGTATATGCAAAAACACAATCATGCATATATAAAAACAAAACTCAAATACTTCTCCCCCTTTTTGTCAATCATCAACAAAGGGGTAAACAAAACCATAAATAAAACGAGGGGTAAAAATCTTTCTTCCCCTTTATGTCAAACAAAACAATAAAAGACAATGTTCTCCCCTTTTTGTCTAAAACAAAAGACAAAATCAATAAGGGGTGACTATAAACATGATATCAATTAAAAATATGTCAATGAAGCATCTTGATACCAATAAACAAGAATCAATATATGTTATATGCTATATACATTCATGAAGAGGAAGACGCTAAGTTAGCTTCCCTACACATATGCATTACATGAAGAAGGGATGACAAGCCCCAATTCACATAACACATATTATGTAATGCATAAGAGGAGATGTGAAGCTCCCCCTACACACGTATATCATATAAAGAAGAGTTGTCAAGCTCCTCAATTTATAATATACTCAACATGAATCTATATGTAAGAGAGATGTTAAGCTCTCCTTGCATATAGGAAATACAAATCAAAACATTGAATATTTTCTTTAAACAAAATTTTGAAAATACCAATTGTAATTAAACATAACAAATTACCAATTGTAAAACAACATAACAAATTTTGAATTTCTTAAATATGATATCAATTGTAAATATTTTACCAATTGAAAAGATTTTACATAGAAACATTGATACCAATTGTAAGAATTGTTCATTTTAAAACTTTTAATCATAAAGAGTGGGAGTACAAATACCAATTGAAATACAAAATCAAATTTTCTCCCCCTTTATGAAATACAAACTAAAGTCATGCATAGTCTTGATAACAATTTAAAAGTAATCAATTGAAACTCAAGCACTAGCATAAACACAAACATATATATGTATGAAAAATAGATACCAATAGAAATTGATATACTTGGAATTTAAAGCATACATACATACAAAACATATATGAGTATACAAGAAGATCAAAATGATACCAATTGAAAGAGTTCAATGATACCAATTGACATAACAATAAGTTCAAGTGTATACATCATATTATCTACCACCCAATCATAATTCAAGTTTTTAAGATTTTCAATTTAGGGCATACATGAACATGATCTCCCATCCTACCGCCCTTAGATGGTAGGGTTTTCAAAAATAGATTTGAAAATATAGCTTAGTTTGAAAATCACTACCAAATTGAAGAACATCGCAACTAGTTAAATGGAAAGCTTGTTAACTAGTACGAAATCCTTCAAGCAAGGAATAAAACAAAATTGTTTTTCATAAACATGAAATTCACATCATATCAAACACTCAAGTTCAATTAGGCATAAATAAGACTCATGAAAACAAAACATGAGCAAGCAATAGATGTGAGTGTACAAATAAAATATGAAGATCATAAATATGAAAATTAGGCAATAAGCTCAATTATTCTTTAAAACACGAAAATCATCAAAACTATCTAATCTTCAAGGCATATGTATGTCTAATACAAACTAAAGTATACATACATATCCAAAACATAACGAGTCCACAAAATATATGCATGAAGGCACGTGGCTCAAAAGGATACTCATGTATAGTCAATAATTTGGATAAGATAGACATATACATGAAGTTAAATATTGAACACATGAAAAAACATGAAAATCATGATAAGCTAAATTTTCATCAAGGCAATTTTCATTTCAAGGTATATGTATGAATTGTCAACACAAGAAGTATACATACATATCCCTAAACACAATTGAGTCCATAAATAGATTTACATGGAAGGCAAATGACTCAAGAGGTATACATGTATATCTTAATGTTTTGGCAAAATAAACATATACATGAAATCAAAACTCATATAAATCCAAAATATGAATACAAGTCTAAAATGTATGGATCATCAAAACTAGACTATACTAGCACATCTAATGGGTTCAAATAAGCAATCAAGCCCAAACATATATAGATTTATTTGTAGCCCACTCTATGTACAAGTATATAACTAGTCTTAATGAAAACTAACATCTAAACATATATTCAAAACATGAAGCATCAAAACAAATATAGAAGTCATCATGATAAAACTAAAACATGATTACTATGTAAATTCACATGTATTAGATTCATTATGTACATTATAGCTTAAACAAAAGTGAGAACACTAAATATGGGTTCATATAAGCATATGTGTCTCAAATACTATACATGTATGTCAAGGATCTAATAAACATGGAATGAACATACTAATCCATAGACATCAAAAACATGCTATAAACATTAAAACATGGAAAGCATGTAAACAATAAATGGGAGTAAAGGATTGTTACCAAAAAACGAAGAAGCAACTCTCCTTGTCTCCAAAACTTGGTGGTCCTCTCCACCAACTCTTCCCTTGAAAGTGATGCATCCAATAGATTTCCTTTAAGTCCGGAACGCATCCACTCCAAGGTGTCATCACTCTCACGTCATGTGAGAGCCCACACCTACATCAAAAACAATAGGAGGGGTGGTCTTTGGTACCCATATCTTCTTGGGTCCATGGGGTTAGTACCTTCTCTAACCCAAACAAACTTCTTGGCTAAATTTTCAACATGTAAACGATCATAGAAAAATTTAGCAAGATGACCTTTTCGGCCACAATGTGTACATGTGTACACATGAGCATACATGTGAGGAGTGTGTCCGTGAGGAGCATGTGTATGCCGTGTAGGGTGTGCATGCATAAAAGTTGGAACTTGTTTCTTTCGAACCAAGGATTCCAAACGAGTGTGGTTCATGGCACATTGGCTCATAGTGGAGCCCAAACAATCTACTCTCTTCTTTAACATACAAATATCATCATTTATCTTAGAAGAAGAGGTACATGCATTAGGAGGTGTGTGTGATACTACCCTAGCATGGCAAACATGTGAATCAATCTTAATTTTCAAAGATTCATTTTTCTTAACACAAATGTCTAATTCTTTTGTAATGAAAACAATTTCATTTTTCAAAGACTCATTTTCTCTTAAAACAAATTCAATCTTTGAAGATAAAACATCATTATTTTTCAAAACATTATCACAATCATTTTTATTTTTCAAAAAGTTATTTTCTTTAAGTGCAAGATCAAGTTGAGATTTTAATGAATCCCTCTCATTATAGACCTCAACCTTTTCTTGCAAAACACAATCAAGTCTAGAATGCAAACACTTATTTTCTTTTTCAATTTCTAGACTTTTCTTTTTCAAAATTTTATATTTTTCTATTAATTTTTCACATACTATTGAAAGTTCTTCATTTAGAGCATGGGCATCAATATGATCATTTGAAGAACTAGCATCATCATCACTATCTAATGGAGTTTCCGAGTGTACCTCAAGGGAGTCATTCCCTTGGACCATGTAGCATATAGAGTTGGATTCTCCACTAGATTCCTCTTCTTGGATTTGGACTTGAAGCTTGGAGGTGGTGGTTGTTGTCAATTTGTTCCACACTACAAAAGCGGAATCAAAGTTAGAAACACATAAAAGATAATCTTTAGATAAAGTGCTTCTAATGGCCTCTAGGGCTTGTGCATTGGCCCCTATATGATTGCGATCACTAAGGAAGGATTCCTTGGTAATAGCAAGATAGACTTTATGACCTAGGGTTTGCAAATAAACGGTCATCCTAATCTTCCAAACATGAATGTTGGAAGGGTCATACATAGGTGGGGTCATGAAGGCCATGATAAACTATATATGAATGTGCAAACAAACAAATGCAAATGAGATTAGCAAGCAAATGGATCACTCCTAGGATGTTAAGCCTAAGTATCAGGAGCACTAGCTCTGATACCAATTGAAAAAACACCTAGAGGGGGGGTGAATAGGTGTAATTGCTAATCTAAGAAACTAAATGCAAACTAAGTGCGCTTAATGCGGAAGCTAATGCAAATGTTGCACAAACTAATACAATACAACAAGTGTTGCCGAATTCCCCTTGCGAGGCTCTGGACTAACTCCTCTTGATTCCCCTTGAAATGGGTTGAGGAGCTATGTGAAGCTCTTGTTGGATGAGTACAAGTTAGGCACACACACACAAGCAATCCAAGCAATATGAAATACACACAATCAAGCCAAGCATATAATAGATATGACAATAAGAAATGCAAGGCACAACACAAGCAATATATGATATGAATGAATCAATGCTCAACACAAGCAAGTATGATATGATGATGAGTATGATGCTTTGCACAATTATAAGAGAGAGAGTTAGAGAGACAATGGGAGCAATCGCAAACACCAAGATTTGTTTCGAGGTTCGAGCACCTTGCTCTACATCCCCGCCTACACCACCGTGTAGGATTTCCACTATCTCAACTCCCACCGAGGGAACCTCTACCGAAGAGGATTTCTTACAACCCAAGGAGTACCGAACTCCTCTCTCAATACAAACCACAACACCTCACACTAGAGGTGTCAACCAACAACCACACCTCTACCTAAGAGGCTTACAAACACAATCCCAATCACCTCACACTTGAGGGATCCAAACCAATACCACTCCGATCACCTCTACCGAAGAGGGATTCACAAATAAAAGGAGGGTTACAACACAAGAGGTTTATAACAACAAGCTCAAACTCTCTCTTTCTTTTTCTCTTTTCTTTTTCCACAAAAACAAGATCCTAATAGTTTAGGATAGATGATATAGCTCAAGTGTGGAAACAAGGTGTTTTTGGAAACCAGCAACAAAGAAAAACTATTTGGGAAATCACTTGTAAATGTTAGAAAATGAAAAACAAAACAATCTCCCAAAACCCTAGCTTTCTTTGATTTTCCAAAAACCAAAAACAAATAAGATGAAATCTTTTTGACTTAAAAACTCTTTTGAAAACTCTTTTAAACTCTTCAGAAAACTGAAAATTTTTAGCTCAAAAATTCTTATCTAAAACAATGGAGAAAGGGGTATATATAGCCCCTAGGAAAAACTAGCCGTTAGGCTGATGTGGCAGTCTGACCAACTGCCGGTCGACCGGCCCGGTCGACCGCCAACGGTCAAAAATGTGACCGTTAGGCAGCAGCGGTCGACCGGTCCGGTCGACCGAAAATTCCCGAGAGCAGAGCTCTCAACTCGGTCGACCGACCCGGTCGACCGGTTCTGTGCTTAACAGACGTGCACATCTGTGCACATCGGTCGACCGGATCGGTCGACCGGCCCTTTGGTGCGGTCGACCGGCACGGTCGACCGACCAGCCTGTCAGCCCAAAAACCAGGTCAGAAATTTTGGGAAAAATATTTTACAAAAATCTTTTATCATTTCTGAAAATTCCATAAAACTTGTTTTATCATTTTATGTTAAAACATAAACATGTTATAAAAATTTCAAGACAATATATCAACATATCAATTCATTTTTGTGTCTTGCAAATTTTATCAAAAACAAAAACCGGTATTTTATCAAACTTGATTTTTCAAAACATGAATAGGGATATCAAAATAAGTTTGTTTAGCAAGTTAAACCATGTATGTATAACTAGAATACATCTACTATACATATAAAACATGTAAACTTGTTTTGATCAACTATTCATAAAAACCAAATATCAAAACATAAAACGTGTGTGTTTGTGCACTTGAGCATATCAACTATACTAAGCTTTACAAATGGATCTAAAACACAAACTCTAAACTAGATACCTAAGTCTTCTTGACGATCTTCATCTTCAAGTAGACTTGCTCCAAAACTCCGTGATTCTCCAAGTGCAAAGGTATGATCTTTAAGCTTTGGCACCGGAATCATCATGAATAGCTTCTAATCATCTTGTTGAAGCTAATCACCAACCTAATATCCTGTTAATGATCTGAGACTTAGAAACATAAGAATATTAGTAAACATAACTACATGAGTGTTGATCATCATCAAAACTAGAGTGGAAGGCCATTGGGCCAACAGTAAAGTTGTTGATGTCCCATGTCATGTGTCTTGAACAACCACTATCAAGGTACCACCGCTCCTTACGTCTTGGGGCCTTGGTGTGTACCTTTGGTGTGTTTGCCATGAAACACATGTTCGCCGTGTCCACCTCGTCTTCGGATTCGCTTTCTGAATCCCATGTGGCTTTGTAGGCTTTCTTTTCGACCGGCTTCTTTGGTTTGAAGGAAGAAGTCATCTTCTTCTTGAAATCCGGGCAATCGGCCATGATATGTCCGGGCTTTCGGCAATTGTAGCAAATGATTCTTCTCTCCTATTTTCCTTTAAATTTTCTTCTAAAGTTGAGTTTGTTCTTACGGTACATTCTCTTCACGTTTCGCACAAGAAGGGAGAGCTCCTCATCTTCTTCTTCATCTTCTTCTTCATCATCAAGAGTGGAGGAAGACTTGAAGGCTAAGGATTTCTTCTTTAGAGGAGCGGCTTCTTCTCTTGTCTTCTTTTTCATCTCATGAGTCTTCAAGTTTCCAGTGAGACTTATGAGATCCATTTCATCCTTGTCATTCAATTCTTTCAAGGTGGTGGCCTTTATCTCCCATGATGAAGGAAGAGCCCGAATCACTTTCCACACCTTTTGGTCATTGGAAATATCATCACCTAAAGAGAAAAGAGCATTGGTAATTTTAGTAAACCTTGTAATCATGCAATCAATAGATTCATCATCAATCATTTTAAAAGATTCATATTGGGACCTCAAGAGATCTATCTTAGCTCTCTTTACTTGTGATGTCCCCTCGTGTGTGACCAACAAATGTTGCCAAATCTCATAGGTGGATTGACAATGTATTACCCGTGTAAGGTCATCCTCATTCAAGGCGGTTAGGAGGAAATTTTGAGCCTTTGAGTTAGCCTCATATTCTCTAAAGGTAAAGTCAGACCAAGTGCTTTCATCACTATCGGGTCTAACATAGGGTTGGTCAAAGATTTAGCAAGTAGGCTACCTAAAGATTGTAAGAAAATAGTCATCCTAACCTTCCAAATAGGGAAATTAAGTCCATCAAATTTAGGAGGGGTTTTGATGTTATCGGCCATGTTTACTAGTGAATGTATAGATGAAAGCAAATGTTGATTAGCAAATTTTTAGGATCTCTCTAAGAATGTTAAGCCAAACCTAGAGTCCAAGCTCTGATACCAATTGAAATCACCTAGAGGGGGGTGAATAGGTGATTATGCTAATCAATGCACAATAAAATATGTAATGCAACAATCAACCCAAAACAAGACTAGAAGCCGAATACCCCGTGAAGGGCTTTGAACTCCTTTCTCCTGATTCCTCTAGATATGAGTTGGAGGTGCGCAATGCAATCTTATTGTATGAGTATTTGATTGACAATATGAATATGCAACAAATGAATAAAGCAATGAATGAAAATAGAGCAAGTAATTGAAGTAAGTAATTCAAGCGAATAATTGAAGCAAGAATATAGTGCAAGAGATAAGAGCAAATAAACCAAACGCAAACACCGAGAATTATTTCGAGGTTCGAGCACCCAGCTCTACGTCCCCGCCTTCACCAAGAAGGATTTCTAACCACTATAACTTCACAAAGAATTACAATCACACCGGAGTACCCAACACCACAATCTCAAGTACAAGTTCTCTCTTGGTGATCAAAAGACCACAAACTTTCTTTTGAAAAAGCCTCTTTCCCTCACAAGAACCCTGTAGAATAATGGTTAGAATTGAAGCTTAAATATTGTAAGTGGAAAAAGGAAATGAACTTGAGAGAGTTTAGAAATAAAACTTCAGCGATGAGAGATTCTTCAGCACAAAAACCAAAGACCAAACTCTTTTAAAGCCTTTGAAAACTTTTGAAACTTTTTGTAAATGCTTGTTCTTATTAAAAAACTCTCCCTAATCACCCCTATTTATAGGAGAGGGCTAGGGATTAAAGAGTAAACCCTCATAATACTAATTAGGAAGTATTAGACCCAGAAAATACCATTTAAACATGTTTAGAAAAGAAAAAAACAATTTAAAACGTGTTTAAAAACTAGCCGTTATGGCTGAAACGGCTCTCTCGGTCGACCGGTCGGTCGACCGGGTTCAAATAAAGTGACCGTTGCAGGCTCTCGGTCGACCGCCCGGTCGACCGAAATAAACAGAGAGTGACACCATTTCAGTCAGCCAGCCGCTCGGTCGACCGAAAGGCTTCGGTCGTCCGCCCGGTCGACCGGGAAACGTGCACACGGATACACACCAAAACTGCCAGAAGTCCAGTCGACTGGGTCGGTCGACCAATCTGACCTTACTAGTGTCGGTCGACCGGTCGGTCGACCGACTCAGGCCAAAAATCAAAACTGAACAAGAATTTTGAAAGGGATTTGAAATCTAACAAGATAGTTTTGATTTGAAACATGTATAATACCCAAAAATGAGTTTGTAATCAAAAGGCTTTAAGTTAAAATAATTTATATATATATATATAGGAAATATTTTTGGAAATGATATGTGCGCAAAAACGTGTGTGATAGAGCTTCAAACCTATTCATTATTCTTTAACAAAATTATAAAACTAAAAACAAATCTAATGAATTCTCTTGAGCAATCTTGAAGTCTTGAGCCATGCAAAGCCTAGCTAGAGCCTTCTCTTCTATGTTCCTTCCTTGATGTGCCATAAGCCTTCTTTACTCCATGAACCGAGAATTTCTTGCAAAAGCTAAGCAATGGCCTCCAAACATGGTACAAACCTGAAACTTATCTTGAACAAACTTATTAGTACCAAATGGCTCTTATTTGTTTTGTTATCATCAAAACTCTAAACAAATGGAGAGTGTAACCTTTTGGGCCAACAGTGAGCCTATAACCGATGACTCCCAAACCAGAAGGTCCTAGGGCACCAGATGAGAAAACATCCCTCGGATTTAAGGACTCGAGTAAACAAGGCCATAAAACTAAGGGGGATATATTTGCTTCTTTTGACCACCGTTAGGCGTGAATAATCATGTTTCTTGAGGTATAATTATCCAGCTTAATAAGTGATGATTTTTTTATTTTTTTATTTTTCTTTTTATTTATGGCATTTTAGATCTTTGTTTCCATCCCAAAAATTGTGTAAGTGTGAAGTGCATACTATCTAAGGCAAAAAATTCAAGATAAAATTTTCTCCCCAATTTATCTTACTTAGATCCATTATTTTGACTGGGTTTAAGATGTCATAATTAAGGCTTTCTTACTTTCTAAGATCATCTTAATTTTCTTAAAAATAGACCAAACCTTTGTCTCTTATGTCAAAAAGTTTTTAATGAAAGAAAAAATTCCTATACAAAAGGGAAGATTTCTAAAAATATCCTAAAGAAGTGTAAAAGAAAGAAAATCTAAAAACTCTACGTTAGTAAACCCTCCCCAAACTTATCTCATGCATTGTCCTCAATGCATCGTGATGTATGTATGCATGAAACAAATCGAGAGGGAAGAAAAAAAATCACCTCAAGGTGGCGGTTCCGATGGCGGTCTGATTGGTCCACGAAATGCGGTCCAATCCAATGTGCGTGGAGTCCGGAGGAACCCACCAGAGACCTCAAGAATACAACCCACTAGAATGATGTGTATATTTATGATTTTTATTAAGAATTTTACCCTATCTAATTTCCAAATTTTCAAAATAATTTCAGGGTCAAATTTATCAAAACCCTTGTCCCAGAATGGAATGATTGATTTGGACTCAGGAAATACAGGAACTAATACCGACTTAGAAAAAATGACTTAAATCAAGTAAAGGTTTGGGAGTCGAGATTGGTTCAGGAAGTGGGTCCAAATCAAGAAGATGAAGCTCAGGTCTACATTCATTTCCCCATGATGAAATGTTACTTTCGAAGATTGGTGATTCAAGTTCAAGAATGACAGGTATGGGAACCAAACTGACACTAAAATACTACTCAAATTGGGCAACATAACAGGAGTCAATAGTGATTCAGGAATTTGAACTGGATCACAAATTTGAGGATCAAAGTCACATTCCTCATTGAGTTCAATTCCACAAAAATGAGAACTTGCCAATTTATCAATGGGACTTTTAAAAGTAAGAAATTGGTCAAGTTCAATATGATCATCGTAAAAGATTGGTGATTCAATTTCACAATGGACTGGCACTGGATCCAATACTGACTCGGGAAAAGGCCTGAATTCAGGTAAAAATACCTCAGTCAATATTGAATCAGGAAGTGAAATTGAATTATCAAGTGAAAGTTCAGGATCATATTCATGCTCAGGTTCAATTTCAGGAAAAGGATAACTTGCCAAAATGTCAATGGGATATGTAACATTTGAAGTTTGGACAAGTTCAGATGGATGTACTGAAATTGAATCTTGATGTTCAAAATGACAAGAGTCCTGGATCAGATCAATGGAGTTTGGCATAACTGAATTGGTCAAAGGTTGATAAGATAAAGTTTCCTCATTCTTATAAATGCTAACCAATTGACTCAATTGTGTTTCCAACCTATTGACAGACTCGGCAGATGATTTTTGAAATTTTAGTGCGGACTCTTGCAAGACTTCTATCCTCTTTTCTAGATATGATGTATCTTCAAGTGGTTGTTCTAAAAAAGGAGTATAGAAATCTTGGTTTCCAAAATAATAGGAGTCATGGGTCAAATTGATAGAGTTAGAGATATTTGAATTGGTCAAGGGTGGTCAAGAGAGAGTTCCTTCATTCTTAAAAATGTTGACCAATTTACTCATTGTGTTTCCAACCTATCAATAGACTGAGAAGAAGATTTTTGAAATTGTAACGCAGACTCCTGCAAGATTTCTATATGCTTTTCTAGACTTGATTTTTCTACAAGTGAATGCTCTAGAATGGGAGTATAAGAATCTTGATTTTGGAAATTTTGTGAAGAATGTGAGTCAAAATGTTTTAAGATTGAAGCTTGGACTCACACAAGAGTTCCTTAGACATTTCCAGGGCAGATGGTTGGTCTTTATGAGAAGGTGGAACTGAGTAAGACTCTTGAAAATACTGTGGAATTGGAGAGGCTCTCCTTTTCTGAAGTAGTCGCTCGAACTTCTTGTAAATTGACTTCTACTCTCTTTTCTAACTCAGATTTTTCTTCAATTGGAGGTCCAGAAAAAGGAGTATAGGAAGCGAAATCGGGGAATGAGACTTATGACAAGGTTGATATGGTGGACAAGGTGGTTGAAATTAAACTCGGGGGAGGTGAATCCCCATTGACACTGTGACAAGTTAAAATTATTTTGAAAATTATAGTCATAAGAATGTAAGTATGGTTGTATTGATTCGGATAAGTCCAACCCGCTGTATTTGGTTGTTCGTATTGTGAAAAACCGGGTTGAAATTATCCAAAACAAATGGAGTTGGTGTGAAATATGAATTCATTTTAGGATTGAAAGAATTGTTTTGTTGAATTCCATTTCACAAACAATCACAAACAAAAAAGAAAATCAAACAACAAACAAAAAGAAAAGAAAAATCAAAACCAAGCCTACAGTAGGGTTGACCTAGACCTAGACGACTCCTAACTGGTCGATTACCCGGAGGAGGTTATTGCTTGAATCCGACCACAAGCTAATCGCCAGGTAGGGGCAAAATACGGTGGGGGTATCCGTGCGTAAGCAACGGGTATTAATTACGTCAAACTACGGTATCTTCGAGGCGTAACCTTTTAATCCCTAACCTTAGACACCGATTTCACAAGAGTAAGATTCAAAATAAGTTCCACCCTCGGTCAATCTCTTAATGAGTCCGAGATGTCCCTAGGGGCCAACGTCTATCAATTTTTATTAGGACTTGGGTTGTCTGAGTGGGGAGGTGGTTTTTAAGCTAAGGAAGGGTGATTTCCCACCTTATCTTGTTTGGGTTTTGCCCTTAAGTTCAATTCGTGCAAGTGTGCAATATAGACAAGAATATAACACAAAGTGATAAATTACCCACGTGTTTGTCCTATGCTATATGCAATGCCATATGTACACCTCCATCCAGATCATAACAACAGAACAATATAGTATATTGGAATTGAATTGACAAGTGCCTAAATGCAAATGTCTAAACCGTTTTAAAAGCGTCCAAATACCGTATTTTAGTTCTTTAATTTATTGCGGTGTTTAGGCAATCAAAGCAGGAAAGTAATAATATAGATCAACTAGCTATTACAATGAACACATTGTAGGATCACCTAGAGGGGAGGTGAATAGGTGATGGCTAATCTAATGGTCACTTAATGCCCAAATAATGCGGAAGTAAAAACTATTATGACCTAAACTAAACTCTTACACTAAACACCACGTATAACACAAGAGTGTTGCCGAATTCCCCGTGAAGGGCTCTGGACAAACTCCACTAGATTCCCCTAGATAAGGGTTGAGGTGCCACGTTGGCTCTCTTGGTTAAATACAAGTGTTAGCAAACAACCCAAGCATGTATATCAATTACGCACAATATGAATATCAAGCATGTAAGGATAAGACAAGTAATAGCATACAAGATATAAACAAGAGACAAAGAGAGAGAGAGAGAGAGTGAGCAATCGCAAACACAAGGGATTTTTTTCGAGGTTCGAGCACACTTGCTCTACATCCCCGCCTTCGACACACGAAGGATTTCCACTATAATCGATCCTAATGGATCACACCTCGGTGCCGCAACACCTACAAGCTTTCGGACTCTCTAGCCCGTACACACCGCAAGCCCACCGGCTCGCCGAGGCCGCACCTCAAACAAGATTTCACACACGAACTCGAAACACTGAGTCCCCACTAGGACCCGAAACAATGCGAATACACACGTCCGCCTCCTCAAAGAGCAAAGATGAACTTTGGTGATCACAACCCTTGATCACCTAAAATCCTCTCACAACAAACTCCTATAGGTAGATATAGCAATGGATGGCTCAAGTGTTGTGTGAGAAAATAAAGAAAGAGATGGTGGAGGAAAACTCAAAGAAATCTCTTTTAACACTCTTAATAAAAACTCCCCTTTTGATTGGAAGTATTGGCTCTAAATTTTGTGGAGAAAAACCTCTTAAAAGAATAAGAAAAACTGGCTCTAAGTCCACTAGAAATCTTATTGAAAAACAATGCCCAACCCTCAAATTTATAGGGCTAGAAACACTAGCCGTTGGGGTCTGTCAGGCCTGTCGGTCGACCGCCCGGTCGACCGGCCAACGGTCATATTTCAGACCGTTGAGCCATCGGTCGACCGGTCGGTCGACCGAGGCCAGGATACAGAGAGCAGGTCTCTCTGTCCGTCGGCCGTCCGGTCGACCGTGGCCTTTCCAGAGAGCAGAGCTCTCTGGACGGTCGACCGGGTCGGTCGACCGGCCTCCTGCCAGAACTGGCGTGCACGTCTGTGCACGTCGGTCGACCGTCCGGTCGACCGGCGTAAGCCAGATCAGAAAACTTAGGGATTTAAAACTTGGTCTTTTTGATTGAAATAAAATCCCATAAAATCATGAAAAATCTACAAAAATAGTTTTACCAATATACTTTCATAAATAAACAAGCTTGCACAAATTAAGGCATGTTACAAATGATTTGGACTATTTTTGTAATATGGAAATATTTGTTCAAATGAAAACAGTATTTTTCCAAACTTGATTTTTCAAAACTTGTTTTTCCAAAACTCACTAAATACAAAAATAAGATATTTTAAACTTATTTGAAGCATAGTGTGTATGGATATGATCCACGACACAAACATGGTGAAATATCTATTTTTTTGACATTAAGCACTAAATAAGGTTTTGGTTAAAACATGTATATAAGAAGTACCAAAAACCAAAACTATATTTTCTAAAATAAAAATTCTTTTGTAAAAACAAAACTATCAAGAGTGTGTGTGTATATGTATACTTTAGCAATCCACCAACTACTCTATCCTTTACATTTTATCTAAAAAATCTTCTAAAAACAACCTAGACTCATGTCTTCATCTTCTTGAAGTCTTCACTTGAAGCCTTCTCATCTTCTTGACTTGGTCCAAACACGATCCAATAACACTTGGATCAAACCGTGCTAGCTCCAAAACTTGACTTCAAATCCTTTGTTGAAGCTATGCACCTACTAAGATCTTGATCATAAATCTGTCACTAATTAACACAAGATCATTAGTACTATAACTACATGAGTTGATCATCATCAAAACTAAAGTGATGGGCCTTCGGGCCAACATTCTCCCCTTTTTGATGATGACAAAACTCATGAAGTTATATATGCATGCATTAAAGTAAAGCTCCAAAGAAGCTCCCCCTTAACTCATGCATAACAAACAAATAATAAATATGCAATGAATGTACATAAACATGTATGCAAATGTAGGAGATAAACATGTTTATGATCATTCATTAAAAAAAATCACAAAATCTTTTTCTCCTATTTGCAAACAAAACATATATGCATAAACAATCCTTTTTCACAAAACATGCATATAAATCTAAAATCTTTCTCCCCCTTTTTGTCAATCATCAACAAAGGGGTTAAAGTAAAAACAAAATCATCAAATTTTTCTCCCCTTTTTGTCATAAACAAAGAGACCAATAAGGGGTGTAAACAAATAAGTAAATAAAAGGTTATATGCGATATACATTCATGAAGAGGAAGACGCTAAGTTAGCTTCCCTACACATATGCATTACATGAAGAAGGGATGACAAGCCCAATTCACATAACACATATTATGTAATGCATAAGAGGAGATATGAAGCTCCCCCTACACACGTGTACCACATAAAGAAGAGTTGTCAAGCTCCTCAATATACAATACACTCAACATGAATCTATATGTAGAAGAGATGTTAAGCTCTCATTGCATATAGGCAATACAAATCAAAAATTTTGAATTTTTCTTATAAAACAAAATTTTGAATTTTCTCAATAAAACAAATCTTGAGAATTTTTCTTAAAATTTTATTTTCTTATCATAAACAACTTTGTGCTTTAAACATATAAACAATTTTAACTCAAGCACAAATAACTCATATATATGTATGAAAAAAGTGTATACCAATTGAAATTGATACTTACATATATATAAAACAAAATATGAGTATATACAAAAATAGAGTCAAATTGATACCAATTGAAACGATTCAATGATACCAATTGAAATAATAATAGGATCATGTGTATATCTCATAACATTGAAGAATAAATAACTAGTTAAATTAATTTTTAAAAAACTAGTTAAAGATCCTTCAAAAACATGAAACCAAATCATATGTATTTCATCAATCATACCAAATACACAAGAGATGACACTCAAATCGATTAAGCTCGTAAAAGTGTTCATGAATCAAAGTCATGACAAAACAAATGAAGTATGAGTGTACAAGAATCATGTATATAGCATTTTCATGAAAATAGTCATTAAGGCTCAGAATGATCAAACAAATTATTAATTTTATTTTATCAACAAAACATGAAATTTATTTTTCATTAAAACAATAAACTTCTAGTATATGTATGATTTATCTAAATCTAACATATGCATACATATCCCAAACATAAAAGAGTCTATTAAAGGTATTTGCATGAAGGCAAGAGACTCACGGGGTATACATGTATATTTATTAGATTTGAATAAAAATTACATATACATGAAGTAAAACATGAAAATTGGCAAAATAAGTGTAAATGAGGAAATCATCAAAACTAGGCTATACATGTGCATATAGTGGGTACAAATGAGCATGAAGTGCAAACATATATGAATCAATTTGTTCTCACTATTTGTATATGTATAAATACAAGTTTTGATAAAAACTACATTTAACTAGTTTACCCACATGAAGCACAAAAACACATAAAATATGAACATGCTAAAAATATGACATATGAACAAGCATGAAAAAAATTAGGAGTTTAGAGATAATTACCAAACAAAGAACTAAGCTCTAATCTCCAAACATGGTGGCCTTTCCACCAAAACTCCTTGATAGCGATGCATCTATATATATGTGTCCATCAAGTCCATGTGCATCCACCATCAAGGCACCATTCCTCTCACGTTTTGTGAGAGCCCTCACCTATATCAAAAACAAAAGGTGGGAATTTTGGTACCCATTTTCTTTTGGGTCCTTGAGAGTTAGCTTTGGAAGGTACCCAAACATTTTTCTTATTTTTAGCAAAATTAAAATGATGCAACTTGTCAAAACAAAATTTTGCTAAATGGCCTTTGCGGCCACAATGTGTACAAGTGTACACCTTAGTATGCTTATGTGTGTGAGTGTGAGCATGACGTGCAACATAAGCAAATGCATGATGATGATGTGCATGAATGTGTGGAGTTTGTTTCTTTGAAAACAGACTCCAATCTCTTATGATTGAATGCACATGAGTTCAAAGTTGAGCTCAAACAATTAATCCTATTTTTTAAAACATTAATCTCATTATTATCAATGGTGGCATGTAAAGCATGGTGAGATTGTGAAACATTTTCTTTTTCTTTTGAAAAACATTTTCTTGTTCTTTTTCAAAAAATTTTTCTTTTAAAAAAGAGTTTTCTTAAAAAATAATTTCTTTTTGTTTTTCCACCAAAGTAATTTTATTTTTCAAACAAGTGTTTCCTTCACAAAGATCATTAATTTGGACATTAAGGAAACATTTTCATTTTTCAAAATTTCATTTTCTTTTCTAAACATACAATATTATTTTTAAAGAATCATTTTCTATATGCATGCACTCAAATTTCTTTTTCAAATTTTTTTTTTCCTTTTTAATCATGTCATATTTCTCAAGTAGGAGTTGACAAAAAGTGGTAAGCTCATCATATGACATGTTAACATCTTCTACCTCGGATTCGGTAGTTACCTCAAGGGGGTTATCCCCTTGGACCATATAGCACAAGTTTGAGGTGTCGCTTCCAACGTCCGAATCGCTCCCGCATAATATAGATCCTTTTCGTCAAGGGACGTGATGATGTTCCAAGCTACAAAAGCCTAATCAATGTTAGACCCTAGATAAATAATCATCATTTAGGGTTGACTTTAAAGCATTTAGGGCTTTTGCGTTAGCCTCAATATACTTGCTATTATTAACATATGAATCATTAGTGGTAGCAAGATAAACATGAATGCCTAGGGCCTTGAGGTACATAGACATCTTCATCTTCCATATATGGATGTTAAGAATGTCAAAAGTGGGAGGTGACATGAAATTCATGGTGTGTGTACAAAAATAGTGATTAGCCTAAAAATGAGGATCTTTAACTCTAGGTTGTAAGACCTAAAATCAGAGCACTTGGCTCTGATACCATATATAGAATCACCTAGAGGGGGGTGAATAGGTGATGGCTAATCTAATGGTCACTTATGCCCAAATAATGCGGAAGTAAAACTATTATGACCTAAACTAAACTCTTACACTAAACCCACGTATAACACAAGAGTGTTGCCGAATTCCCCGTGAAGGACTCTGGACAAACTCCTCTAGATTCCCCTAGATAGGGTTGAGGTGCTGCGTTGGCTCTCTTGGTTAATACAAGTGTTAGCAAACAACCCAAGCATGTATATCAATTAAGCACAATATGAATATCAAGCATGTAAGGATAAGACAAGTAATAGCATGCAAGATATAAACAAGAGACAAAGGAGAGAGTCAGCAATCGCAAACACAAGGGATTTGTTTCGAGGTTCGAGCACACTTACTCTACATCCCCGCCTTCGACACACGAAGGATTTCCACTATAATCGATCCCAATGGATCACTCTCGGTGCCGCAACACCTACAAGCTCTCGGACTCTCTAGCCGTACACACCGCAAGCCCACCGGCTGATTGTAACACAATATTGCATATTTTACCACATAATCCCCATGCATATTACAAATAAATACATGATTTTTACTAATTTTCTCTATATATTTACAGGTCTACACTTAAATGGAGAGAAAGCCAATAATCACTTTAATTAGCATAATTAAAGTGATTAAATTCAAATCCAAGATTAAGCCCAAATCTA
>JAVJIF010014245.1:0-105860 GCA_038442645.1 Agave tequilana
AAGATTTATGTTTAGCATATATATTTTTGTATTGCAAATAGGAGAAAAAGATTTTGATTTATGCTTGTTGCATGTTTTTATCCCATACTTGCATACATATTCATGTGCCTCATTGCATATCTATTTGTTTATGTGTTATGCATGAGTTAAGGGGAGCTTCCTGAAGCTTTACTTTAATCCATGCATATATAACTTCATGAGTTTTGTCATCATCAAAAAGGGGGAGATTGTGGCCCAAAGGCCCATCACTCTAGTTTTGATGATGATCAACTCATGTAGTTATGTTTACTAATGATCTTGTGTTTAATTAGTGACAGATTCCTTGATCAAGATCTTAGTAGGTGCATAGCTTCAACAAAAGATTCAAAGTCAAGATTTGGAGCTAGCACGGAGTTTGGACCAAGTCTAGAAGATGAGAAGGCTTCAAGTGAAGACTTCAAGAAGATCAAGACTTGTGTCTAGGTATAAGATTTTGTTTTAGATAAAATGTAAAGGATAGAATAGTGGTGGATTGCTCAAGTACATATCACACACACACTCTTGATTTTATTGTCTTTTCATAAAAGAATTTTCAGTTTAAAAAAAACTTTCATTTTGGAAAAAATACTATTTTGATTTTTGGTATTCCTTGTGTATATGATTTAACCAAAATCATTTTAGAGCTTAATGTCAAAAACATAGATATTTCATCATGATTGTGTAGTGGATCATATCCATACACTCTATGCTTTAATAAGTTCAAAATATCTTGTTTTTGTATTTGGTAAAAGTTTTAGAAAAACAAAGTTTTAGAAAATACAAGATTATCTCTAACAATTTTTCTTCCAAGTGCTGACCCAGAACTGGCTTACAGGACAGATCGTAGACTGGGCGGTAGACCGGGCGGTAGACCGACGTGCACAGAGCCGTGCACGTCTGGCAGTTCAGTGGGCGGGTCGACCGGCGGGTCGACCGGAACTGAGAGCGGGTCGACCGGAACTGAGAGCAGTGCTCTCTGTTCTTTTGGGCGACCGGCGGGTCGACCGGCAGGCTCCAACGGTCGGATTTTTGACCGTTGGCGGTCGACCGGCGGGTCGACGGCAGGTCTGACAGACCCCAACGGCTAGTTTTCCTAGCCTATAAATTTGGGGGTTGGTCATTGTTTTGACATAAGATTTTAGGAGAGCTTTGGGCCAGTTTTTCTTATCTGTTTAAAAAGAGTTTTTCTCCACAAAATTTAGAGCCAATACTTCCAATTAAAAGGAGAGTTTATCAAGAGTGCTTTAAAAGAGATTCTTTGAGTTTTCCTCCACCACTCTCTTCCTTGTTTTTCTCACACAAACACTTGAGCCTATCCATTACTATTCATCTTATAGGAGTGTTGCAGTGAGAGCTTTTATGGTGATCAAAGTGTTTAGATCACCAAGAGATCATTTCTTGTACTTTGGGCGAACGTGTGTGTCCGCTTTGTTTCGAGTTCGGGTGCGAACTCCGTGTTTGAGGTGCGGCCTCGGCAAGCTTGTGGGGCTTGCGTGTGTTCGGGACTAGGGAGTCCGAGGGCTTGTAGGTGTTGCGGTACCGAGGAGAGATCCATTGGATCTTGCATAGTGGAAATCCTTCGTGTGTCGAAGGCGGGGATGTAGAGCAAGGGTGCTCGAACCTCGAAACAAATCCCTTGTGTTTGCGATTGCTCACTCTCTCTCTTTGTCTCTTGTTTATATCTTGCATGCTATTACTTGTCTTATCTTTACATGCTTGATATATTGTGTGCTTATTGATATACTTGCTTGGGTTTGTTTGCTAACACTTGTATTCAACCAAGAGAGCCAACGCGCACCTCAACCCATTCAAGGGGAATCTAGAGGAGTTGTCCAGAGCCCTTCACGGAGAATTCGGCAACACTCTTGTGTTATACGTGGTGTTTAGTGTAAAAGTTTTATTTGGTCATAATTATTTTTAGCTTCGCATTATTTGGCATTAAGTGACCATTAGATTAGCCTTCACCTATTCACCCCCTCTCTAGGTGAACCTTTAATTGGTTGCTGTGGATTATGTATCCAAGTGGGTAGAAGCCATTCCTTGTAAAACTAATGATAACAAAGTTGTCATAAAGTTTTTGAAAGAGAACATTTTTTCACGCTTCGGAACCCCTCGTGCTATCATCAGTGATAATGACACTCACTTTTGCAATAGATCTTTTGAAGCTCTTATGCAAAAGTATACCGTAACTTACAAGTTGTCTACACCTTATCATCCTCAAACCAGTAGGCAAGTTGAGGTTTCCCTAGACAAGTCAAGCTTATCTTGGAGAAGACTGGAACCAAAACCGGAAAGATTGGTCCATCAAACTTGTAGATGCCCTATGAGCCTACAGGACCGCTTTCAAGACGATTCTAGGAATATCTCCTTATAGGTTAGTCTATGGCAAACCTTGTCACTTGCCCATTGAGTTAGAGCACCGAGCCTTATGGGCAATCAAGCAGTTGAATTTCGACTTGACTAAGGCCGGTGACCTTCGGAAATTACAAATTTCCGAATTAGTGGAATTGAGAAATGAGGCCTACGAAAATGCTAGGATCACTAAGATAGAGTCAATATTTTTCATGATAAACACATCATAAGAAAAACCTTTGTCCCTAGACAAAAAGTCTTACTCTATAATTCTAGGCTTCATATTTTTCAGGAAAATTAAAATCAAGATGGACTGGGCCATTCGTTGTAAAAATCGTGTTTCTACACGGTGCAGTTGAGATCAGTGACACCAAAAATGGAAATGACTTAAGATAAATGGTCAATGCCTTAAACCTTTCTTGGAATCGGTGCCGGTAAATGAAATAGCTATGGGTCTTTTTGACCAGTGTATCGGTAACTTTCCTCTTTTCCATTTATTTCATGCATTTATACATTTCTTTCATACATTGGGGACAATGCATGAGATAAGTGTGGGGGAGGGTTCTAACATGACAAATATATATATATATATATATATATATATATATATATATATATAATTAAATAAAAAAAGAGAATATATATATATATATATAATATATATATATATATATATATATAACTTTTTGAAAGGTTAGAACAATATTTTGATATATTTTTGTAAGAAATTAAGTCAATTTTAAGGAATAGGAAAATCATAATTAGGATTTCTTACACTTGGTCAAAATAAGATAACTTGTTTGATTTTAGGGTTAGGAAGAAAATTTGTGAAAGTAATTTAATCTTGATATTTACCTTGATGAAATATGCACACTAAATACACTTACACACTTAGGGTTTAAAAACAGAGACTCTTATGCCTTATAAAAATATTATAAAAATATATATATAAACAAATCTAATTATTGATTAGCTAGGTATTTTGGCCTAAGAAAGCTTTGGTATTTATACAAAAGATAATTAGATAAGTTTGAAAAAAAATGTATATATATAAATCCTCTGATTAAGCTGGGTATTTATGCCTCATGAAGCATAAGTATTCACGCCTAAAAGGGGTACATCTTATAAATAAAAACCTTAGTTTCGTGGCCTTATCTGCTTAAGTGTTTAAGTCCTTAGGGTGTTTTCTCAACTGGTGCCCTAAAACTGTCCGGTTTGGGTGTCACCAATTGAAGACTCGTTACATGGGCAGATTAGAAAGCCTAATGAAATTGAGAAATAAATTCCACCAAAAATAAATATAAATAAGACATAGGAGTAATGTTAAAGAACCCTTAGTCAACTTCACAGTCACGATGGTGCATACGACTCAGGGTAAATTAATAGACTAGATGAGAAGTACAATTTGACTCCTTACTTTAATTGATGACATGTTTTGAATAAAGACTGAGTTTCAGAATGAAAAATTTGATATTCCTATAACTTATAGATTACTTAAAGCCTTACAAATATACTTCAAATATTTTCTCCTTTAAAAATGCTTTTCGAAAATATTAACTTTTTTCTCTTTCTTTATGGATTTTGTGGGTGCAATCCACTGAAAATCCTCACGAGACAAAACTCATCCTCTAGGGTAACCAAGAGGTTTAACGGCTTGTTGCACATGCTCAGTGCAATCTAGTGACCTGCGAAAGTGGTCTAATAATTGATTAGAATTAGTCTGATGTTTTTGCTCGAGGGCGAGCAAAAGATAAGTGTGAGGGTGTGATTAGTCACATATATTGCATATACATTGTCATCTTATCATACTTTTTAGCTAATAAATCCTATAACAAGTCTTCTTCTTCTTTGTTTAATGTAGGCCCAATTGCTAAAAGAAAGGAATGAGAAACAAGCCCAAAAGCCCACCAAATTCTGATTTAATTCAGAATAAATTCGAATCAAGGAATCAGGGCAAATCTTGGCATATCAGAGAGGTTGAAAATCGGTTGAAAAGAATCCTCCCTGAATCAAGCGGTTGAAGCCAACAATCGCTGTTTCGTCAAACCCTGAAGCTGAAACGAGAAAACCAGAAGAAGATAGGGGCAAATCACCAAACCAGAGAGACCCACCAATTGGGTGTGGCCACATGGCCACTCCAGGGCCGCGGAAACGCGGCTATGTGGTGTCAGTTGGGGGAGCGTTTGCTCCCCCAATCTTCCCGGGATTCCCCCTTTTGATTTTTACCTATAAATACTAGTTTCAACAGAGCAAAGGGAGCGAAGATTAGGATTAGAGTTTTTATTTATTTTCTAAGGATTTAGACTTTTTGTTAGATAGTACAAAAGTTGTATTTTTATTTTTCAATTTGTAGTCCAGTACTAATACTTGTAAGAGAGAGGAATTGAGTGCTTGTACTTGAAAATTGAAGTGACATCAATACAAGAATCGAGCCACATTTTCTTCCACTTGTATTACGGTATGTCATGCATTATTTACTTGCTTTCTTCTTTGTTTTCCATGAGTAGCTAGATCGGTTTTCTGGGCTCACTATTGTACCTCTCTTCAATTCTTCTTATCTTCTGATTTTAATGAAAAAGACCCAATGAATCATTTGCATGCCTTACTTAAAGCCTTTCTTCTTGAAAGTGTTCTTGAAGGCACATTAGGATGGGTTTAAATTTTTAAACTCGTACTTCTTTTAAGAACGTTTCTTGAACTGTTTTTATTTCATACTTGCTTCTTCGCGCTTGATGATTTAATATCCTATTCAAAACGATTTCTTAAAGAAAAGAGTGAACTCTTCCATCTTATGTGCTTTACTTCAAACTTTCTAAAGTCAATCTTAAGTTTTTCCTATGATCAAGTTGAGGCATTTAGGATTTCAATAGAAGAATGAACAGTTGAGTAGTGAGATAGTGAGCCCAGATCTTCTCCTCTTATATTTAAAACAAACCAAACAATTTTCAAAGTTTATTTTCACCTTCTCCAAAGTCTTCTCCAAAGTTGCAATTTCTCTTTTAATCATCTCCTTCTTTCCATTCTCTTTTCCATTAAAAAATAAGCACAATTCTTTGTCATTAAACGGAACACCGAAAAGCTTTCATCGCATTCCTCCTCGTGGACACGACCCGTTAGCCACAGCTACACGGTAAATCTCTTAACTCTTTGGTTGTTCTTTCATTTAGCAATCACTTAATAGAGAAGGAAAGGGAAAAAGAAATGATGAATGGGGGACGGTGGGGGGATGGAGATTGCTTGCTTCTGCAAGTGGAGTTGCAGCTGCTGCTGCGCTGCGTTTGCAGGGTATGGAGGTTGGAGTGTGGGGGAAGAAAAGAAGAGAAGAAAAAGAAAGGAAAAAGGGAAAATTTAAAGGAAAAGAAAAGAAATAGTAAAAAAATAATAAATAAATATTTTATTAAATAATAAAATTAATAAAATATTCTGGGAGTAATAAGTAGAGGAGTGGAGAAGGAAAAGTAAGAAAAGAAAGAACGGTGAATTATATTATTATTTTAATAAGGCGAAAATTCGACTGTTTTAGAAACGTTTCAAAAAATTCTCAAAAATAAAAAAATTATTCTAAGATACTCAGTGAAATTGGATTCAAAAAATGTAATGTAAATTTTAAATTAAAAATCCTGAAATCTTCTGGCGATACCGGCCGACACCAGAATCGGTCAAATTTTGATAAATTTAGAAAAAATTTCAAAAAAATGTTTTTAGATAGAAAATGAAATTCTAAGATATACTATGAAAGCCGTTTTTGAAAATTCAATCCCATTTGAAAACTAAAAATCTGGGAATCAGTCAGCGATGCCTATCGACACTGGTTTTGGAGATTTTGCAGAAAAATTCTGAAAAATTATAGAAAATCATGAAAAATATAAAATATTAGAAAACAGTGTCTGAAACTGAAATCGGTCAAATTAGACTATCAAAAAGGTCAAATCAGGCTACAAGCTGACATCGGGTTCCCAGTCCGGGTCAGGGCTTACTCCAGGTCTGAGAATCCGGATCCGATACTCAATAATATGAGAAATCACAACTTAAAAAACAAATACTGAAAGAAAATTGAACAATATGGTCAAAAAATTATGGGACACGTATCTGGGTACGTATCCGGGGAACGGGGTGCTACAATCTACCCACCTAACAAAAATTTCGTCCTCGAAATTTCTATAAGGAGGGAGATGAACATGGAAGTGATTACAATCAACGATGATAATATAATAAATTGAAAAGGATAAGGGAGATTACAATCTCAGGACATAAAAGGTTGGGGAATAACGGTCACAGTGACATCTTCAGAGCTCATGATCTGAGTACTGAGCTCCTTGTCCTTCTGCTACCCCAACGACGCCTCGGCTTCTCCTACTGACAAATAGTAAGCCTGGCCTCTCCCACGGTCAGCTCCAACTCTTCCTCCTTGCTGCTGGGGAGGGAGTGGAGCTCTCCTGCCAACTGCCTCGGGGTTCCTTTCTGGCGGTGGTGCTGGAAATGCTAGAGGTGCTGGGGTAGCATCCACGTCCTCTTGAACGGACAAACACCTAATGAATGATCACCAGATCCACATGCCAAACACAGTCTGTTCGCCCTCCGGCAATTGCTCTGAATGTGTCTGGGCCTTAGGCAATATCCACATATCTCATGCTGAGGGGGAGGTCGGAATGGTCGCTGACTATCGGGCCATCGCTGGGTCTGGTCAGGTCTTCTTCATCCATCAACTGAAAGGGTCTCTTCACTGACTTGTTCTGCATCTGGTGCTTGTCCATCTTCTCCAGTCCCCGTTCTACCTCATGGGCAATAGAGAGAACCTGAGAGTACGTCTTAAGCTGCTGAGGGATAAGGAATATCTGGATGTCCATCTTCAGCCCCTGTTGGAATCTGCTAGCCCGCTTCTCCTCATCGCTCACCATGTAGGAGGCAAATCGACTGAGTCTCAAAAATTCAGCAGCGTGCACATCCACAGATCGGTTCAACTGCTGCAACCTGATGAACTGCTCCTCCATCTCTTTCTGAGCGGTTGCAGGGAAGAACCTCTCATAGAAGCCCCTCGAGAACTGATCCCAAGTAATAGGCCTCTCCAATCTCGCTTTTTCTGCCAATCACCAGGTTCTAGCCACATCCTTCAGCTGGATCTTGAACACTCCACCTGGTTCTCATCAGGAATCCAGGTTGCCTTCAGAAGATCTATAGTGTCAATCAGCCACTGCTTGGCGTCCAACGGCTTCTCTGTACCCGAAAATGTAGCCGGTTGCAGTTTCCTAAAATCGGATACATTACCAGGCCTCTGCTCTCTAGGTGCTGACAATAATGCTTGCCGCAGGAGCTCTATTTGCTGATGCTGACTCTCCATCATGCCATGCAATACCCTCATCATGTTGTCTCCATCTCTATTGGAACTGTTGCGCGAAGTGCCAGGACCGTTACGGGTTCTCCGTCCTTCCATATCTGAGTTGGTTGAAGGGATGATAGGAAGAAGCTAAAAGGAAAAAGATAGAAGGGTCTTAGGATCTAAGGAAAAGATTGCAAGGAAGAAATAGATAACACCGTACTTGAAATTGGAATGTATATTCAAGACTAATGCTTTCCAGCTGCAAATTAATACATCATTAATCTGCCAACTGCTTGTACTGAGAATGTTAGAGCGTAGGCTCTGATACCAACCTGTGGCGCCCCTATCCCGTGGGTACGGAGACGCCACTACGATGTATATACGCAGGTCGAAAGTACCCTCACGTATATACGCTAAGCATTAGTACATGCAAGAATCAGAGGCGGAAGCACAGTGGTAATATACATTCCAACACAAAAGTACAAATACATGGTTATCACGGAGAGTGATACAATATTAAAGGAATATTACATCACCAAAAGATATAAAAGTACAATACATGAAGGGATATACATAGTAAAAGCTGAGAGATGCTCACGGCAGCAAGAGGGACCTCGAGAGCTAAACAGGAGAAAAGCTGGGAGGAAGAACTATGGCGATGTCCGAGCTTCTGCTGCACTCTGATCACCACGGGAGGATCCGCTGCGCACTCTGATCAGCTACAGAAAGATCACCATGGTCCAGACTCCAGGATCTGGACATGAGAATCCAGGGTTGTCAGATGCAACCCGCGAGTACATATAACAAAGCCAAGTGGCGTGCATATCAGGTACATGTGTACAAGAAAGGTGTACCGTGAATACAAGCATATAAGAACATGAAATAAGACAGTAAGGTAACTACAGAAAATCAGCTATGTAAGCTCACATTACCGATCAGTGAGATTAGTACGTCGAAGGAATAATCCAAACAAGAAAACCCTCATATATATACCCTATATCTCACGTCACTGTAATCTGAGTTTATATAATCTGCCTTTGCCTTCACAATATAATAATGAAACAGTATGGAAGCAATTAAGTAATCCTACAAGATAACACATGTCTAAGTGGTGAGTAGTATAAACCAAGAGTATAGCTAGTCATATATCAGGAGCATGTTGTTATTAAATTATTAAGACTCATCTGATTCGTATACGTCGGTATGTGTCTTATCTCACATACCTCAACATACAGATCCGAGTAAGTTATTGGAAACTGATGGAGATCGACGAACCATGCTTAGAATGGGTCTCATACATGCCCGGGACAACGGTCAAGAAGTATCTGGTGCTGAGCCGGAACGTACTACTAGGTACCGGGACTTATTGTACGCCCGAACAGGAATAGGATGTCACCGCTCCCACAGAAATAGGCCCAGGGGCTTATGGTATAACCGGCAGGCAAAGGAGTAGGGTGCCAGTACACCCCACGAAAGCGCCTGGTGGCATCCTGGTTGAATCCAAGTATATGGCCGTGCGACACTATAAGACCATTATAAACATGGAGACTATATCAGTACTCATCAGTTTCCCCCGTCCCGGTGTAAGTTATCTAATTATTATAATTTGTCCGGTGATAATGTTTACAGGGTATTCACAGTAATCTGTATTCATAGTTATCCTATTACGCAGGTCAACAGGAGTATAATATCAGGTGTAATGTCAGGAGCCTCCCTATTTCAGGGGTTCAAGTATGCAGGAGTTCAGCAGTACAAGAGTTCAGGAGTACCAAATATGTGGTAATAATATAATAATCAAGTCCCCGTAAAAGTGATAGCCATGAATATGTCATATAATACACAGGTATCTGGGGTGGTAGTGTCCGGTCAAGAGTCACAATGTCAGGTCCAGGTATTTGTACCACATGAAAGCATATCATATACCGGGTGTCAGGAGCAGGTGTCAAGTATGACACATCAAGTACCGGTGTCGGGTGTCATGTGTCAAATATAGCATGACAAGTATCGGTGTCGAATATAGCATGGCAAGTGTCGGTGTCAATATAGCATGGCAAATATCAGTGTCAAATATAGCATGACAAATATCGGTGTCAAATAAAGCATGGCAAATGTCGGTGTCAAATATAGCATGGCAAATATCGGTGTCAGATATAGCATGTCAAGTACCGGTATAAAATACCGTGTGTCGGTGTAAATACCGAGTGCCGGTGTCATAAATCATATATCAAGTATAGCATGCCAAGTGCCGGTGTAAATACCAAGTGTCGGTGTAAATACCGAGTGTCAGTGTCATGCATAGTAAGGAGTCATGTACTAAAAATTACAGTAGCAAGTGTTAGGCATGTTAAAATATCCATATATCAATATCATGTTATAAATACAAGAGTAATTGTTTGAAGGTAATAATAAGCACTCGCCTGAAATCAGGGTGAAATACCGGTTAAAAGTCCAGAAAATCGGCGATCCGCACGAGAAATCCACTAGCCCATAGTTGTGTGTTAAAATATATAATTATAAATAAATATATATATTAGAGAGGGAATGAGAGAGAGAGGAGAGAGAAAGTTGTAGGAAGTAGAAAGAGAGAGAAAATATGGTGTTTTTTAAAAGAGGAATAGGAATTAAAAAGGGGAGGGTATGGGTTGTAAATATAGGGTAGTAATTTGAGGGGAATGGTGGAGGGTATTTTAGATAAGGTGAGAAAAGTTAGTTTTATTTAGGGAAAAAAGAGAAAAGAAATGAAAAGAAAGAGAGAAAGAAAGAGAGAAAGAAGAAGGAAAGAAAGAAAGGAAAATGAAAAGGAGGGGAGGGGGTTGGCAGGCGGCCGGCCGGCCGCCACCGGCGGCCTGGCGGTGGCGGCGCCGCCGCCGGGAAGGGCCCTGCACGCGCGTGCCCCCGGGGAGGAGAGGAGGGGTGGTTCGTGGTGGTTGTTTGTGTTATTTGGTGTTGATGAAGGAGGTAGAGGTGGTTGATGGTGGTGGTGTTTATGGTGGTTATGGTGATGATTGGAAGTGAGGGGGAGTTAGAAGAGGAGGAGGAGGTGATGATGGGATGTTTGGAGTGGTGGAATTGGTGGAGGTTGAGGTGAATTTTGGAGAAAGGGTGGTGGTGGTAATGGGTTATGGTAAAATTGGAGGTGGTGGGAGGTTGTTGGAGGTTGAAGGAGGTGGTGAAGTGGAGGGGAGGTGTTGGGGAGTTGGTTGGCCAGCCTAGGAGTGGCCGGCGGCGGTCGGCGGTGAAGGTGGAGGCGGCGGCCATGGGTGGGTGCGTGAGTTGGTTTTTGGTTTTGGTTGAAGTGTTGGAGGGGATGAATTTGGAATTAAAAAGAGAAGGAAGGAAGGAAGGAAGAGCTTAATAGAGAAGGAAAGGAAAAAGAAATGATGAATGGGGGATGGTGGGGGGATGGAGATTGCTTGCTGCTGCTGGTAGAGTTGCAGCTGCTGCTGCGCTGCATTTGCAGGGTATGGAGGTTGGAGTGCGGGGGAAGAAAAGAAGAGAAGAAAAGAAAGGAAAAGGGAAATTTTAAAGGAAAAGAAAAGAAATAGTAAAAAATAATAAATAAAATTTTATTAAGTAATAAAATTAATAAAATATTCTGGGAGTAATAAGTAGAGGAGTGGAGAAGGAAAAATAAGAAAAGAAAGAACTGTGAATTATATTATTATTTTAATAAGGCGAAAATTCGACTATTTTAGAAACGTTCTGAAAAATTCTCAAAAATATCAAATATTATTCTAAGATACTCGATGAAATTGGATTCAAAAAATACAATGTAGTTTTCAAAATAAAAATCCTGAAATCTTCTGAGGATACCGGCTAACACCAGAATCGGTCAAATTTTGATAAATTTAGAAAAATTTCAAAAAATACTTTTAAATAGAAAATGAAATTCTAAGGTGTACCATGAAAGCCATTTTTGAAAATTCAATCCTATTTGAAAATTAAAAATTCGGGAATCAGTCAACGATGCCTATCGACACCGGTTTTGGAGATTTTGCAGAAAAATTTTGAAAATTTTTAGAAAATTATGAAAAATCTAAAATATTAGGAAATAGTGTCTGAAACTGAAATTGGTCAAATCAGACTATCAGAAAAGTCAAATCAGGCTACAAGCTTACATCTGGTTCCCGGTCCGGGTCATGGCTTTCTCCAGGTCTGAGAATCGAGATCCGATACTCAATAATATGAGAAATCACAACTTAAAAGCAAATACTGGAAGAAAATTGAACAATATGGTCGAAAAATTTTGGGACACATATCTGGGTACGTATCCCGGAAACGGGGTGCTCCAGGAACTTTATCAGATGGTACATCAAAACTCAAATCTTTCTAATTTTTTTAATCATTCAACCGCATATTATGATATATATGTCTCAAGATGTACACAAGATATCGAAATTGATTTCCTGGTTGATAGACTTGGACTTAGAATAGGAGGAACCTGCTAAGGGTTTGTTTGATTATCGTAATTCGCCGTAATTCGTAAGTCGTAATTGGTAAAATCTTTTACAGTTGCAAATGAGTAACATGCATGCAAGTTTTACGGTGTTTGGTTGGTAATATGAAGTTGTAAGTGAGAAAGTGTATTGTATTTTACGGTATTTGGTTATCGTAATGTGTAAGTCGTAAGTGAAAAAGTTGATCACAAGATTAACTATTTGGTGATTTAAAAAGTTTTAATATTGCAAATAAATATTAAAAATATAAATATTAAAAAAATTAATACTAATATAAAACAATAATACAAATTTGTATGACCACAAAATTAACTGTAACTGCGCTGTAAGTGAGTATTAATTGGGCTGCAAGTGAGGGGTAGTTGAGTTGTGTAAGTCGTTTAAGAATTACGGTCTAAACAAACACCGTAGTTATAATTGGATTGTAAGTCATTTACGAATTACAGACTTTGCCTTTTATGGCGAAACAAACAGCCCCTAAACCAACCGATGGTAGTATCTGGGGAAAGACTAACCTTTTGTGCATGCTTAAAAATATTTATTTCCAAGGCTATGAATGGAGCATTCTGAGTGGCTTACTTCAAAACTTATTTTGATGCTTTACAACAAAAGTTTGTTGAGTGTGACAATGTGGAAGCTCGAAACGTGATGAAAAAACTAATTTACATGAAATATGATGGTCTTGAAAGTGTTCGAGAGTATATCCTATGTGAGTAGACATAATTACTAAGTGAACAACTTAGGCATATTCCCATTATGGAACTTTTTTTTCTTCATCGAGTCCTTAATTCTCTTCCATCTTTATATATATAATCGATTGAAAAAAAATTAATTCTAAAGTTGTCACGCCCCGCTTCCCAAAATACGTGAAAACAGAGTAGCGACGAAGGTCGGCGATGTATGTACGCGAGAAAAAAATACCCCACGCACATACGCAAAGCCTAAAGTAACCTGAACAAGTTATGAAATCTACGATGATAAATCAATATCACTGCAATGTGACATATATATATCTAACACAATGATAGCAGATGAATAAAGGAAACAAATAGCAACTGAACATGGTATAGAGATAATCGAGAAATAACATGAATAAAAAAGTAAGAATACCTATAATCAAGAAAAGAAAGACTCCAGTTCCTCGTAACGCATGTAATCCTCTCCAAATACTTGATCAGTAATAAATAACCACAGATCTGGATATGCAAATTCAGAGAGTCAGAACTCCTAGTGAATGTGTAAAAATAAACTGGAATGATGCATATGCATATAAATGAGCAGATAAAGAAAATATATATACCGCAATAAGAAATGGCATGAATAAAGTAAATAAACAGTAATGTGGATAGTATACACCAATCAGGTATTCAATCAGATGTCTATCACGATCTATATATCAAGCAGGTAGAGTAAGTCAGTACTAGAGTTAGATGTCCAATCAGATCAGGTGTATCATCGGGTGTCCAACATGCATACATATATCAGGCAAAGCCAATCAATTACAGTACATTATGAACGTTTATTATTATTATGTCAGCGAACATCAATTGCCACCTGTAATAGACGCATCCTATACCACACCTATCACACATGACAATCGAGGTCTTAAGTTACTGAAACTGATTGGTTGGAGACATTATTCATACTTTGGGTGGGTCCCGTACATACCCGG
Organism: Agave tequilana; assembly: GCA_038442645.1. NCBI lineage: Eukaryota > Viridiplantae > Streptophyta > Magnoliopsida > Asparagales > Asparagaceae > Agave > Agave tequilana. Next base: position 13,817 of record JAVJIF010014245.1, read on the forward strand.
GACCGCGGTCCAGACTCCTGGCGCGGAACTAGTGATCGGTCGCTGACTCTGCATATTTATTGTCATATTCTTATACTTATTATATAATAAACTCTGTTTTTAATCATATTTATTATCTAATTTATATGCAGGCTCATTGCTAAAGGAGAGGGAAGAGAAACGAGCCCAAAAACTAATCAAAATTCTGATTTAATTCAGAATTAATTCAAAATCAGAAAATCAGGGCAGATCAGGGCAAAACAGAGAAGATAAAATCGGTTTAAAAATTAGTTAAAACAAATCTCTACAAATCAATTGGTTAAACCTGAAGATAAAAGGAGGTTTCGTCAAAATTCCGGACCCAAACTGAAAATCCAGCTGAAGATAAAATCAAAACATCAAAGCAGGGACGTGTATCTCCTGGGTGTAGCCACCTGGCCATACCTAGGTCGCGAAAACGCGGCCAAAGCTGCGTTTCTGTGGCTTGGTTAACTTTGTTAGGGGAGCGTGTACTCCCCTATCATTGTACGCTCCTCCCCCTTGAGTTCTTGCCTATAAATACTGGGTTTTTAGAGACTACAGGGAACGATGAAGCAGAGATAGAATTTTAGGCCAGTTTTTCATTCTTTTAGTGTATGCTTTTATTTTTCTTTTTATGTAATTTTTAGTTTTATTTATGTAATTCAGAGGAAATCAGTTTCATAGAAGAACGAGAGTGAAGCTTGTGCTGAGAGTGACACCGGTGTAAGTTGTTCTTCTCTTCTCTTATTGTCACCACATTGAATTTAAAGTACATTTTTTATGTTATTTTTTGTTTTTGTGTTCTTCTTCTTCTTTTCTACTTCTCTCTTTTTGGTACCAAGTGCAATCCACGTAAGTCTTATAGCATTGAAAGAGTCATGCATTTGCGAGTGCCACCGATAGCTCATAACGATAGATTTTAGTCTCAGTCTATATCATTTCATACTTGTATTATCTTGATGATGTAATGTGGAAGAGACGGGAATCAACTCTTATGGGCTATGCACTGATTGCTTCCATTTCAAGGTAACATCGTCGCCATAGATTCAAGGTAAGTATTTGGCTAGAGGAGGTAAGTATTTCTTTTAGGTTTTCTTTCTTTTCTTTTAATTTTTTAGATCACCAACACCACAATCTCCAAGCTCTTTTATCTCTCTTTTAATTTTTTTGTATAAATTCATTTTCTATTTTCTCCACCTTCTCAATCTACCACTTTCTTCTTAACTTAGCTATATCTTTTTTTCATTTTTTCAAAAACTAAAAGAAGATCTTTAACTATTGATTGTAACTTAAAAGAGAACTTACTAAAAAGCTTCCATCGCCAGTTTCTCCTTATGGATCACGACCCGCATAGCCACTTTCTATGGCGGTAGTATTGAGTACTTGCACATTCTATTCTTAAGCTCTGAAATTCTGTGTTTCTGTGTGCAGGTTTTAACTCAATCAACCAGGCCCTACCGCTAGGTAGTCAGGAACATATATAACAGGAACAAGAACAGGACGGGGTGCTAGTCACCCCATGGGAACCCTGCGGTGAAACCCTCTTTCGGCTGCGCAACCTATATTCCAGGTCCACCCAAAATACAGAGGTTGTCTGCTCCATCAATCTCCCCAATTCCAGTGTAAGTTGTTTAATATCATGTTATTAGTTTATCAAGATTATTTAATCTGCATGCTACTTAGATCACTGGGATAACTCGATGATAGTCATGGTAACCACCCCAACATGTGTAATCAGGATACCGGTATAACAGGACATGTAACAAGTATAATCATGAGAGTGTTGTTACCGTATACAATATTTTTTCAGCAATTATGGTAACATAGACAATACAGTTATCAGGTAAATGTCATGTATAATCAGTCAAGCTCTTCAGGTAAATCATGATATTCAGAATAAGTAATGACCTGCTGGCATGAATATAATAATTCGGGCTAAATATTTAATCAACTCAGATCCTCAAAGTCATCGATATATCTAAGTTCCAATATGTAAAATACATACTCATCTATATCCAACCCATCATCACTATCCAATCTTAATTAAGATCATCATACACTCTTACTTTCATTAAGTTCAATCACAAGATCCAGAAATCCAAGTAACTAGTCAATCATGTATATACATGCCACTAGGTCAAGTCAAACCAATCTACGTCTACTCCTCAATCTAAGGTCAACCCCAACTCAATCGAATCTACTAACAAATCCAAGTCCGATATCTCATTCTTTTAATAAAGAATCTCTAAATTAATCAATCATCAATATCTAACCAAACTCTCACCTATTTTACTATCAATAAGAATAATCAAATCTACTAATAATGTCACTCAGATATCAACTCGTATAACTACCATCATGAACTGGTCAAATCCAAGATATAAATATAATTATAGTTAAAGTTATATCACCAATAGTTCCAATCCCAATCAAGATGATAACTAAGGAGTGGGACATTCTCAAGTTACATGAAATCTAGAAAGTCTCTGTATCCAATTTTCAATATCAATAAATATCATTACTCAGATAATTGATCAGTGAATAGGTCCAAATAAAATACTTGCAACTAATAATCTAAAATCAGTATTATGTGATAGATCAAAATCATGGTGAGGTATTCTCCCATATGATCAGAACCCAGCTATTATTGATCTCATCTGAATGCGAATCAAGATCCATGTAAATCTCAAGTTGAAATCCAAGTATCAAGAGAAAACAATCTCCAAAATAAGGTACATCTTATTTAATTTATTTTTATTGTCTAAATGATTTCTTATCTGAAGTATCATTAAATAAATGTCCAATAAATACCTTAAATAAGTCTGCAAATATAAATCAGGCCAATCTCAAATCAATCCAAATCATAGTCTAAGATGTACAACAACTAACCTAGAATCAAAAATAATAATCCATCACACATACAATGATATTGATAAATACTCATATGAACTAACTAAACAGGATAAGCACTCACCGATATCTCATGAAGGAATACATGTAATCACACTATTAAAATAAATCAGATGATCATATGAAATGATATAGATACTCATACAGATAAAATAAAGCAGATAGTCACATAAAATAAAGCAAGTAACATATATATATATATATATATATATATATATATATATATATATATATCTGATAATGGTGAATGAGAAAATAATACACACAAATATCATCTCAGAAAATTTTAGTAGCATAATTACATAATAAAATAAAATTATTTATCACAAAATCCTTATTTAACTGAAGGAGGAAAAGAACACTCACAACAAAATTAAATAAAATCAAGTAAAGAAAAGAAACACTTACCTGAACTCGATCCCAAGTCCAAAGCACTAAAATTTTAAGGCAATGATAAATCTACATGATTCATTTCAATAGAAATTGTAAGAATTTTTAAAAGAATATTTTACTTAAAAGTTATAAAGGTTTTAATCTTGATTAATTAGTATGGGGTTAGGAATATGGTCCTTTGGGTCTGATGAATTTAGTTGTTTAGCTTGAACCAATTTCAAATTTTTGTTGGATTTTTAATGGACTTTAAACCATAAAAATACTTAACGGGTCTGAATTTACCATTAAGTAAAATGGCTTTAAAATGAGTGATTTTAGTTAATTTATATTGGTGTTAGTCTAAAATTTTTATTATAGAAAGTAAAAGTATTCTAGAATATTATTTACGTTTTTCTTCATTTTTTGATATTTTTAACTAATTATTTTAATATGCAATTCTTGTTTCTTTCTTTCTTTCTTTTTCTTTTTCTTTTTTTTATATAACGAGCAGTCTAGGCCCAGGCCCAGGCTGGACCAGGACAGGCCCAGGCTAGGGCGGGTCTGGGCCGGCTGTAATTTAAATTTTTTTTAAAGATTGTGCACAGTGGGTCGACCCAGCCCACTGTGCACAGCAGACCCGGTGCGGTCTGCACTCGGGTGGCCCGCACAGACCTATCTAGGTCTGTGCGGCAGAGCCAGAATTTTTTAAATTTATTTTTGGGAAATCTTTTGTTAAAAATCAAAAAAAAATGTAAATTAAAATTATGAGTTTGTATATCTCACATGTATTTTGGTTGGATTTTATATTGGGTTTTGATGTATAAAAATATTTATAGAGATGATGCTGTAGACATGATTTTTAATAAACTATTTATATCAATAAGTTTTGAGAAAATAGATTACTTAATTGGATTTGATCTCCCTGCTCTTTCCTCAATCTCTGTACTTCAAAATTCCTTTTCCTCAATCTCTGCACTTCAAAATTCCTTTTGTTCATGCTCCGCTGGAGGAGAAAAGAAAGAAGGAGATGGGGAGAATTGGATCATGATTTTTCTTTGAAAGTGGAAAAAGAAGTAGTTTAGGCTTTTTATATGTTATTAGGGATTTTAGAAATCAGAATTTCAGTTGGGTTCAAACTTCTTGATTGAATAGTTTAGGATAGAATTAATTAAGGTAATGATTTTAAAAATAATATTTAGATTTGAGTAAGTTAGGTTTAGATATGATTTTTGTTAGGATTTAAATTAGGATTAGTTAAGATTTATGAAAAAGATTTGATAAGATAGGATTTTGATTAGAATTAGGATTGGCTTTTGGGTTAATGGGTAAGGATCTCAATGGTAATGGATTATAGGTCAGGAAAAAGAAAAGATATGAATAATAATAATAATAATAATAATAAATACTAATAATCAAAAAGAGATAGTAGTAATAATAACAAAATTATCAACATTAAAAATATTATCTATTAATATTTGATAAAAATACTACCATTAATAATAATGACTAAAATAATACAATAAGAATAAGAATAATAACAATATCAATATTAACAATAATAACAACTGTAATAATAATAATAGTAACAGAGTAATGGAAAAACTACTAGCTAGTAATTCAAATGATAATACTTAATAATGCTAAATATAAATATAAGGCTAAAATACCATTTACTATCTTAAAATAATTTGCATTATAAATCAAGTCAATAAATAATAATAAAATAATCAGTAAAATAAAATAAATATTTTAGAAAAAATACAATATTTTAGATCAGGGATATTACAAAAGCCCAACGGCAAAATGAGAGTGAATGATTTCATCTTAGTTTGTGTTGATTTAGAGGGAGAACTACGCAAAGAAAAGAGGGAAGGCGTATTCATGGACAAGTAAACAAGCATCTTCGTGCATTTAAGAAATTCAAGAGAGGGAGTATAAAAACATATAATCCCAATAACTTTTTAGGCCCAAAAAATATCTTGATAATTGTGGAGTATTTCTTTTGAAAATAGAAAATATCTGTGAAGAAAGAATTTTACAAACCCACAAATACAAGACTTGGATGGAAAAGAAAGAAAAGGAGAATGGTTGGTCATTAATCCCTGTATGTTTGAGTCTAGTTTAGTTGATATTTCTTTTGGCACTTGGAGGATTTACACTAGTTTATCTATCCATGTTCCCAATTCTTTGCGAGGTTTCCTAAGAAGGAGGAGACAAAGAAATATAAAGTTAATATATTTGTTAGAAATAGCATCAAAGTTGCAATTGAGTCAATTAGAATTGTTAGGATTCACTTAGGATCAGATTTTTGCTTAAATTTAGAAGATAACGTTGATGTACCTTCCATGAGGGGGTATCTTATTTCAGTTTCTCAACTTGCTACTTTTGAATACTCTTTTGAAGTTAATGATAATAATTTAATCTTATTTACGATTTTCATGTTATTGGAAGTGATCAAAATCCTGTTTTTGTATAGGTTCAATTGTGGTCAATCATCCTTTGTTTTTTAAAATTGATAATCATACTTTTACACAGATGTTTCTAAAGAAAGAATCGAATATTGAGTTAAAGTTAGGATTTTTGACAATCTTGATTTAAAGATTTTGGAATTTGTATAAATTGCTTTAAAGGAAAAATGAATAGTTCTAGAAAGAAAGGAGCAAATTGTAGTAGTAAACTTTTGGAGATTATTCACACTGATATTTGTAGGTCATTCCTATGTAGACTTAGTAGACATCATTATTTTATTTTTTTTACTAATGATTTTTCTCAATATGCTTATAGTTTATGTATTCATGAAAAGTCCAGTGCTCTTGATGATTTTATACGGCTGTAAGGTTGAAGTTAAAATCAATTGAATAGAAAGATAGAATTATAATGTCTTATCGAGTTGGAGAGTATTAAAGAAATATAATGAGGCATGTCGTAATCCAATTCTCCTTGCCAAGTCCTGCAGAAATGTGGTGTAGTAGCTCTGTACACCATGCCAGGAACACCAGAATAAAATCGACCGCAACGAGCGTAATCGTATTTTGAAAGACATGACAAGAAGAATGTGTTGTGAAATAGGAAGATTTAAATGTGAATCTTTGAGTTGAATTACGGCGAGATCCGTTGATAGAATCAATTGGATAATGGTTGAAGTGTGTTCCCTTTCCATTAGGGGTGAACGTGATATATTCACATGTTCAATTCCGACTTCGAATGATTGAGATATTCAAGTCTAAAGTTTGCCTAATTCAAAAGCCAAAAGAGGACTAAAGATAGCTAAAAGTATTTAGTCCCACATTGATCATGGTATGGAAGTTTGAAGTGTTTAAATAGAGAAAAATGGGAACAAAGGATGTGCCCTTTGGGTACTTGGAGTTTTTGCGCACGATTAGGGGAAACCATGCCTGCGAGCGTCGCCGTTGGCGGCGGCCGACTGGCGCCGGGCTCGGCTTCGGGTTCCCTACCCGGTCCGGTTCTTTTTGAACTGGGTCTCACGGGTATGGGTTACAGCGGATCATACCCGCTCCGTCATCCGGATCCGAACCGAAACTGCGTAACGGCTGACAGGAAACCGCCGCGAATGGTTGGGCGATTTCTGCAAACCGTTGCAACGGTTCAGACCGAACCGTTGCAACCGTTCGGTCGGAAACAGACGGATTTATCCCTCCCGGAGCGCTATAAATAGTGCTCATTTTCTCTCATTTCAGAACACAGAAACACAACAAACAACAATACAGAAAAGGAAAATAAGTTCCTTCCTCTGCATTCCGAAGTGGGACTTCTGCAACTAGGATTCAGAAGTGACTTCCAACAGGAAGTGAGAATTCTGCAACTCGGATTCCGGAGTGACTTCCAACAGATTCCTTCTAAAAGAAGATTCAAAAAATTCAACAGATTCTTTAAGAGAATTGTTGTCTGAATCTGTGACTTTCAAAGAAGAATATTCTTCTATCTCCATCCTTTCTCTACAGTGGATCCAAAGTAAAGACAAATATTCTCCCTGAAATTTGTCTTGGTCCTGCTGCTTTGATAATCCTGTGAAGGTACTGGTTAACTACGGTTCGACCATACGGTGATTTAGTAGTGCTATCCAAATACCGTGAAGGAGTGTTGTATCTTGAAGACCAGCGTCCAATAACCCGTTAGCACCGTAGCGGGGGACGTAATTGTCTTAAGGAGATTCGCTATAAGCGTACCTCACTCCAAGTACTGTATAAGTGAATTAATTTTCTTTATACAGGGGTTATACTGATATTCAGTATATTGAGACTGACTTATACTAGTCTAATTGGTATTGAATCAAGGAAGGTAATTGAAAGGTGGTTCTGTAATTAAGAAACGTTCTATTGAACGGAAAACCTCCCACCTGATATTCACCGACCTGGCCAATTAGATCGGTGACATTGATTAGTTGTCAAATTGATCCTGAAAACTAACAATCTTAAGACAATTAACTCTTGAAGTTACTTACTTCTGTTCTGCATGAACATGCAGAAAATGTCTGAGACTAATCAAGACAGCTCAAGTAAGGCACCAAACATGCAGATTTAAACTTTGATACCTGCTCCACTTCCTAACCCGAAGCAGGAGAAGCCAGAAAAATTTGATGGTACAGAATTCAAGAGGTGGCAACAGAAGATGCTCTTCTACTTGACCACTCTACATCTGGCCAAATTTCTGCAAGAGGATCCACCAGAACCTGGAACTGATCGGGACTCAGTCCTTGCAGTCGATGCATGAACTCAAGGTGACTTCCTTTGCCGAAACTATATTTTGAATGGACTGGATGACTCTCTTTACAATGTCTACAGTCCTATCACAATGGCAAAGAAGTTATGTGCCAGTCTTGATAAGAAGTACAATACTGACGATGTCGGTACCAAAAAGTTCGTAGTAGGACGATTTCTGGAGTACAAGATGGTGGACAACAAGACTGTGATCAGTCAGGTGCAAGAGTTCCAACTTATTTTGCACGAGATAGATGCTGAAGTTATGAATCTACTTGAAACTTTTCAGGTTGCTACTATTGTGGAGAAACTCCCACCTACGTGAGAGATTTCAAGAACTACCTGAAGCACAAAGAGCTGAAGTTGGAAGATCTCATTATGAGGCTTCGAATTGAGGAGGACAACCGAAAGTCCGAGAAAAGGAGCAGTAAGAACTCCTATGAAGCCAAGACCAATGTGATCGAAGACTCAAAGGGGAAATCGTCTACTTCCAAAGACTTAAAGCGGAAAAAGACTACCCAAGAATACAAAGGCAAGGTCCAAGAAGGCAAGAATATGCGCTTCAAGGGAACTTGCTATATCTGCAACAAAGAGGGGCATAACGCGAATGAATATTGCAGCCGTCTCAAAAAGAAAAAGAAGAACCATCCACAGGCCAACTTGACCGACCATGTGTCACCAAACCTTTCAGCTGTGGTGTCAAAAGTAAATCTGACGACCAACAATAAGGATTGATGGGTAGACACTGGGGCTACTCGGCACATCTGCTCTAAGAAATTTTTATTCTCTGAATATCAAAAACTAAAGCAAGATGAGCAACTCTTCATGGGAAACTCAACCGTCTCCAAGGTTGAGGGAAAAGAAAAGGTCATCCTGAAGTGGACATCTGGGAAAGAGCTTACTCTGAATGATGTGCTACATGTTCCAGATATCCGCAAGAATCTGATCTCTGGATTAATACTTAGTAAGAAAGGATTTAGAATGATTTTTGAATCAGATAAATTTGTACTTACTAAGGGTGGGATGTATGTGAGAAAGGGTTATCTTGTTGATGCCCTTTTTAAAGCCAATGTTGCAGTGGTGGACAAAAAGTCTGTGTATTTTTACCCTAAGCTTATAAATAAAGAAAAGTCTTCTGTTTATTTGCTTGAGTCTCCTATTTTATGGCATGCTAGATTAGGGCATGTAAATTACAAGTCTTTAAAAAACTTGTCCAATCTAGGATATATTTCTAAACTCAACTTGGAAGAAATTCGCAAGTGTGAGATTTATGTTGAGGCCAAATTCGCGAAAAATTTATTTCACTCAATTGATCGAAATACAGAACCTTTAGGGTTAATTCATAACGATCTGTGTGATTTGAAGTTTATGTCAATTAGAGGCGGAAAAAAGTATTTTATTACTTTTATTGATGACTGTACAAGATACTGTTATGTGTATCTTCTAAACAGTAAGAATGAGGCAATGAATATGTTTATAACATATAAAGCTAAAGTCGAGAATCAACTCAACAAGAATATCAAGATTCTAAAATTCAATCAAGGCGGAGAATATGAATCAAATAATTTTAGTGAGTTATGTACTAAATTTGGTATAATCCATCAAACTACAGCACCATATACTCCTCAGCAAAATAGAATTGCTGAACAGAAGAACAGAACTTTGAAGGAGATGGTCAATTCCATGCTCGTAAGTTTGGAGCTTCGCAGAACTTATGGGGGAAGCTCTGTTTACTGCAAATTATATTCTAAATAGAGTATCCAATAAGAAACTTAGTCTTATACCATTTGAGTTGTGGCATGGAAGGACACCTTCCTACCATTACCTCAAAATGTGGGGGTGCCTTGCAAAGGTACTAGCACCATTACCTAAAAAGACTAAGTTGGGAGCAAAAACTATGGATTGCATATTCATAGGCTATGCCTTGAATTGTAGTGCCTACATCTGGTTCATAAATCAGAAATATTAGATATTCATGTAAACATGATTATCGAATCTAGAGATGTTGTGTTCTTTGAAGACATCTTTCCATACAAACGGGAAACAAATAAGACTTCTGGGAAAAGAACACATGAGATGACGTTCAGAGATGAAAGCCCCGAGGAACCAATTGTTAATGCGGAAATTGAACCAAGAAGAAGTCAGAGATCTAGAATTTCAAATCTTTTGGTCCAGATTTCATAGCATACGCTATTGAAAGTAAGCCTCAAACATTTAAAGAGGCTATGTCTACCCCAGAAGCACAAATATGGAAAGAAGTTATAAATAGTGAAATAGAATCCATACTAAGTAATCATACTTGGGAATTGAGAAACTTGTCTCCTGGCAGTAAACTAATTGGGTGTAAGTAGATTTTCAAAAGAAAATTAAAATCCAATAGATCTATCGATAAGTACAAGGCTAGATTAGTAGCAAAGGGCTATCGACAAAAGGAAGGACTTGACTACTTCGATACCTATTCACCAGTAATAAGAATAACCTCAATTCGGATGTTGATTGCAATTGCAGTATTGCATAACTTAGATATCCATCAAATGGATGTCAAGACTGCATTCTTAAATGGTGAATTAAATGAAAAAATATATATCGAGCAACCTGAAGGATTTATAGTCAAGGGCCAAGAACACAAAGTGTGTAAATTGGTAAAATCCTTATACGGTCTAAAGCAGGCTCCAAAACAATAGCATGAGAAATGCGATAGTGTCATGATCAAAGATGGATTCACTATCAATGAATGCGATAAGTGTGTTTACATTAAAACAGTTGGAAATGCATATATCATTATTTGTCATTATGTAGACGACATGTTGATACTTGGACTAATATTGAAATTATTAAGTCCACTAAAAGAATGCTATCCAACAGTTTTGACATGAAAGATCTGGGGGTTGCTGATGTAATTTTAGGAATTAAAATCACGAGAACACCAGATGAAATCAGTCTATCTCAATCTCACTATGTGGATAAGATGATAGAAAGATTCAAAGATCATGGGATAAAGGAGAATACAAATCCTTTTCTCCCACACATTCACCTTCGTAAGAATACAAAAAATAGAGTACGCCAGTTGGAGTATTCTCAGATTATTAGAAGTCTAATGTATTTAATGAATTGCACTATACCCGATATTACTTACGTTGTAAGTAAGTTAAGCAGATACACTAGTGTTGGCCCAAAGGCCTATCACCCTAGTTTTGATGATGATCAACTCATGAAGTTATGTTTACTAATGATCTTGTGTTTAATTAGTGACAGATTCATTATCAAGATCTTAGTAGGTGCATAGCTCAACAAAGGATAAAATGTCAAGATTTGGAGCTAGCACGGTGTGATCCAAAGAGCTTTTGCATCAAGCTTGGACCAAGTCAAGAAGATGAGAAGCCTTTAAGTGAAGACTTCAAGAAGATGAAGACTTGTGTCTAGGTATAAGATTTTATTTTATTTTTAGATAAAATGTAAAGGATAGATAGTTGGTGGATTGCTCAAGTATACCATGCACACACACTCTTGATTTACTTGTCTTTTCATAAAGAATTTTCAGATTTAGAAAAGACTTTCTTTTTGCTTGTTGCATGTTTGGTTTTTGTGTTTTCTATATACATATCCTTTAACCAAAATCAAGTTTATGCTTATTGTCAAAAACATAGATATTTCTCTTGATTGTGTAGTGGATCATATCCATACACACTATGCTTAAAAGTATATCTTGTTTTTGTATTTGATGAAGATTTTGAAAAAATATTGTTTTGGAAAAACAGTTTTTATCATGAGCCAAATATTTTCAAGTTACAAAAATAGTCCAATCTATTATAACATGCCTTGATTTTGTGCAAGCATGTTTGTATATCAAAGTATATTGGTTAAACTATTTTTGTAGATTTTTATGTATTTTATGGGATTTTATTTGAGCCAAAAAGACTAACTTTTTAATCCCAGAAAACTGTTTCAGGCTTCGGATAAGTCGACTAATAGCCTTTATAAGTCGACTAATCCTGGAGTCGGCCGACCGGACCGGTCGACCGACGTGCACAGATGTGCACGCCTTTGTGCACTGGAGAACGGCCGACCGTACGGGTCGACCGCTCCAGAGAGCAGAGCTCTCTGGAAAGTTCGGCCGACCGCACGGGTCGACCGACAGAGAGTTGGACTCTCAGCTCCAGTGGGTCGGTCGACCCTGGCGGTCGACCGTGGCTCCAACGATCGGATTTCTGACCGTTGGCGGTCGACCGCACGGGTCGACCGGCAGCTCTGACAGACCCCAACGGCTATATTTTTCTGGCCTATAAATTTGGGGGTTTGGTCATTGTTTTGAGCTAAGATTTTAGGAGAGCTTTGAGCCAGTTTTTTCCCATTCTTTTAAAAGGGTTTTCTCCACAAATTTGAGTGCAAATATTTCCTATCTAAAGGGAAGATTTTATCAAGAGTGTTAAAGTGATTCTTTGAGTTTTCCTCCACCACTCTCATCTTTGTTTTTCTCACACCACACTTGAGCTATCCATTGATTATTCATCCTATAGGTGTGTTGTAGTGAGATTGTTTTTAGGTGATCAAAGTGTTGTGATCACCAAAGACTTCATGTGTTCTTTGAGGAGACGGGCAAGTGTGCTCGTGGTTGTTTAGGGTTCGGGTGCGAACTCTTGTTGATTGAGGTGCGGCCTCGGCGAGCCGGTAGGCTTGCGATGTGTAAGGGACTAGAGAGTCCGAGGGCTTGTAGGTGTTGCGGCACCGAGGAGAGATCCATTGGGATCTTGCATAGTGGAAATCCTTCGTGTGTCGAAGGCGGGGATGTAGAGCAAGTGTGCTCGAACCTCGAAACATACCCTTGTGTTTGCGATTGCTCATTCTCTCTCTCTATCTCTTTTATATCTTGCATGCTTAAATTGTGCTCATCTTTATATGCTTGATATTCATTGTGCTTAATTGATATACTTGCGTGGGATTGTTGCTAGCACTTGTATTCAACCAAGAGAGCCAATGCGGCACCTCAACCCATTCAAGGGGAATCTAGAGGAGTTTGTCCAGAGCCCTTCACGGGGAATTCGGCAACACTCTTTGGTTATACGTGGTGTTTAGTGTAAAAGATTTAATTAGGTCATAATTGTTTTTAGCTTCCGCATTATTTGGCATTAAGTGACCATTAGATTAGCCATCACCTATTCACCCCTCCTCTAAGTGAACTTACAACTAGTAACCCTAGTGATGATCATTGGACTGCTCTACTATGAGTATTAGGTTACGTATCACATACCAAGGAATATGCCTTAAGATATGGACAGTATCCACCTGTACTTGAAGGATACAGGGATGCTAATTGGATTGCAGATTCTGAGGAATCAAAATCAGCTAGCGGATACGTATTTACTCTAGGAGGAGTAGCGGTATCTTGAAAATCTTCCAAACAAACATATATTGCCCATTCCACTATTGAATCGGAATTCATAACCTTAGATAAGGCTGGAGAAGAAGCAGAATGGCTTCGACAATTTTTGAAAGATATAGCATTATGGCAAAAGCCAGTACCCGTTATATGCATGCACTGCGATAATCAAGCAGCTATATCTAGGGCACAAAATTTTATATACAAAGGTAAGTCTAGACATATTCGTTGTAGGCATAATACCGTTAAGCAGTTGCTCTCAAATGGAATTATCTCTATTGACTTTGTCTCGTCAAAAGATAATTTAAGTGGAGAGCGTATAAACTGCGCATCGAGGGGAATGGGTCTAAAAGCCTAATCTTACCGTGTCAGCTTAATGGAAATCTCACTTAGCGAGTAGAGATCCCATGAACTAAGTTCAAGAGAAAAACTAGTTATGATTGACTCAGCTAGTAAGCTGTAATACCCCGTTCCCGGAATACGTACTTAGTTGCGTATTCAGTTTTTCGATCGTATTTTCGATTTACCTTCTGTATTTGACCTATTTTAATTTTAAATATCGTTTTCCAATATTCTAGATTTTATATGATTTTCTGGAATTTTTCTTGAATTAAAAGGAATTTCTTCTAAACCGGTATCGACCAGTGTCGCTGATCGATTCCCGGATTTTTAATTTACAATCAGATTGGAATTTCTAGATGGGTCTTTAGACTTTATCTCTTAGAATCACATTTCTTACTTAAATACTTTTTCCGAAGATTTTATGAATTTATGAAAATTCCACCGGAGTCGGTAGCAAATTGATTCCGGGATTTTTAGTTTTAAAACTATAAAGTATTCTTAAAACGGATTTCACTATAATTCTTAGTAAAATATTCTTGATTTTTGATAATTATTACGAGTCGTTCCGAGACACTTGAATTTCGGACGATTTCGGTATTTTCCGAAATGTTTTCCGCATCCCCGACTTAAACCCGAAAATCAGTATTTTCAACAGTTTCATTTTGAGTCCAAGAGAAAATATCTTCTCCTTTATAATTCCTTTTCCTTTTTCCTTTTCCTTTATATCTCTTCCTTCCTCCACAAGCCACAAGATTTCCAATTTTCCAAAATTCTAATCTTTTCCAAAATTCCAACTTTTTCCTCTCCACACACTTCCACCAACTCCCTCATTAATGCCCCTCTTTCTCTCTCTCTCTCCCATGGCCGGCCAAGTGGCCAAAAGAGGGACACCTCACCTCCCCTATTTGCAAAAAAGCCCCCTCTCATCTACATTAATTACACCTCCTTCACAAAATCTAAATCCTATATAAATCTTTCCTTTTCATTTTTCTCTCTTTTTCTCCACTTCAACAAAAGAATTGCCTTCACACCAAAATCCTCCTTCATCTCAACTTTAACCATCAACTCCAAAGCATCACCAAGGCTATCATCTCCACTTCAACCTCAACTTCTTTTGGATTGGGATCGTTCTTGGTGATATCGTCGACCACAACCATTTCGAGTTCATAAAACTTCTCATAACCATTCGAAGTGAGTATTTTTACTCACCAAGACTCATACAATTCTTAGTATGTTTATGCTTCCATATCTTGTACATTTGTGTCTTCAAAATCATATTTTTAACCATCAAGAACAACCATCAAATTCAGTTCTGTAATCTGTTTTCAGACCACGATTAGTCGACTTGACCTAGGAGCTAGTCGACTTGAAACCCTTAGTTTGAAACGAAATCTTTTCTGGAGCACAGTTTTAGTCGACTATGTTAATTTACCAGTCGACTATAGATTACTAGTCGACTATACTTTCTACCCTAGTCGACTAATGTTTCCTGAATCAAAATCCAACTTTCTGTAACTCAGATTTAGTCGACTTAACATAACTGTTAGTCGACTTGGCGTATCTGTTAGTCGACTACCCTTTTGACCCTAGTCGACTAACTTTTCCTGAATCAGAAACCCAACTCTCTGGTGCACAGTTTTGGTCGACTATACCAGACTGTTAGTCGACTAATCCCTCTATTAGTCGACTACTCCCTTGACCCTAGTCGACTAACTTTGGCTGTTTGTCATAGTTAATTACTTTCTTATATTTGGATCTTATGCTTGGTTCATATGTTTGTATATTATACTTTATGACTTGTTAATTAGTACTCTCAACCTCTTGTCATGCTATCTATTAAAACAAGGCATGATACACTTGACATTGTTTAATTATCACAGTTAAGGGAATGTAGTACCTGTATTCCAGTTATGTATTCCAGTTATGATCTTGCTCATTCTCTTAATCTGATAATTATGTTAATAAACTATAAAAAGGACAACTTGTATGGGGAATGGGAGGAAGTGATGAATGCCGGAATGACACCTTGCTTATAGTATGGGAATGAAATATTGGCGGTAGTGTTAGTGGGACTTAGGGCCCACAGGAGATTAGTGTTAGGGGGACTTTGGGCCTCCAAACTGGTTCCAGGTGTATGGAAACTACTATAAGAAGCTCTATCAGTTCTTCATCTACTTCCGGTAACAAACCTCGACTTGCTTATATATGGATGTATGTGCGTTGGGATATATACCGAGACACATACCTAGATATATGGGTTAGACGAATAATAATAATTTATACTCTTGATATTCCTGTTATGACACCTGTATCGGACTCCAGTTATGATTACTGTTATGATCCCTGTTTTGATACCTGTTATGCACTCTCGTCACACCTGTTATGTATTCTCGTTATGACTATTTTGCGACTCTGATTCTATACGCTTGGATTACGGTGACATGAGATAAAGGTATATAGATGAGGGTTCCTTGTTTGGATTATTCCTTCGATGTACCAGTCTCATGGGACCGTGACCTAAGTGTATACAATCAATCTTGCTTGTAATCAACTTTACCCTGGATTTCCTGTTTTAAGGATATTATGTTTTACTTGTTCACACTTGCTATACTTGTGTTCTAACCTTCCTACTCTTGTCTCTTAGCCATTTGGCTGTAGCCTGTTCATTGTTGGGAGGTCCTGACTCCCTTGGATTTGTATGTTCAGGTTTAGAAGCTTGGATCGAAGTGGAACAGTCCACAGGAGATCAAGCGTTTCTTGGTGAGTAGGCAGACTAGTTCCTGTTCTTTTGTGCCAGACTTCTCTTTTTTGACTCACGGGATCTTTATCTAGCTCGTGAGCCTTTTGTGTCCTTATTTTATATTGTACTTTTGGACTTGGTTGTGATAAAAGACATATGTAATGTGTAATATTTTATCATATCCTGTGATGACTTTGTATTTGTACTTTTAAGTTGGCATATTATGAATACCACGCTTTGTGCTGTACTCTGACCCTTGTTGTACTTTATGCTTAGCGTATATACGTGGGGGCACTTTCTGACCTGCGTATATACGTCGCAGTGACGTCCCCGTATCCGTGGGATCGGGGCGTTACAGGATGGTATCAGAGCTTAGGCTCTCCCACCTATAGTACAATCAAGAAGCAAATTCCAGTAATTTGCTATTGCCAACTACAATGTACAAAGTTATCTAGTCCTTCTTGATTCCTTCTTGATTCCTTCCCTTATGTCCTAAAATCCTTCCATTTTTCCAGCTCTTTCCAGTCATCTCTTACCTACTAGGTATGGATAGAAGATCGGGTCGTAGCAACTCTGGGCAGGTATCGAATGGACCCACAGGAGAGAATGTAGATATTCTGAGGGTCATTCAGATGATGATGGAGAATCAGCAGCAACAGACGGAACTCCTTCGGCAAGAGTTGGCAGCTCCCAAAGGACAAAGGCCGGGGAATATATCAGACTTCAGAAGGTTGCAACCAGCCACATTCATGGGAGGAGAGAAACCCCTGGATGCTGAGCAATGGCTGACAGACACCTCAGACTTGTTGAATGCAGCCCGAGTTCCAAGGAAAATCAAGTGGAGGTCGCCAAGATTCAATTGAAAGATGTAGCCAGAACTTGGTGGCTAGCTGAGGAGGCAAGATTGGAGAAGCCTGTCACTTGGGACACATTCTCCAAGAGTTTCTATAGCAGATTCTTCCCTGCCACTGCTCAGAAAGACATGGAAGAGCAGTTCATCAGGCTTCAGCAAGGGAATCGGTCTGTGGATGAGTA
The DNA here is from genome assembly GCA_038442645.1 of Agave tequilana. Taxonomy (NCBI): domain Eukaryota; kingdom Viridiplantae; phylum Streptophyta; class Magnoliopsida; order Asparagales; family Asparagaceae; genus Agave; species Agave tequilana. The sequence goes on from JAVJIF010014245.1 coordinate 31,311, forward strand.
TGCCGCGGAATTTCTCAGACTTAGCCGCTTTGCTCCATACATGGTGACTGATGAAGAGAAGCGGGCAAGTAGATTCCAGCAGGGCCTACAGATGGACATCCAAGTATTCTTAATGCCCCAGCAGCTGAAGACCTATTCTGAAGTCCTCACCATAGCTCGAGAAGTGGAGCGTGGACTGGAGAAGAAGAAATTGACCCTGATAAGGAACCAGGCCAAGAAGAGGCCTTTTGAGTTGATGGATGAGGAAGATGCAGTTAGGGCAACCCATGGCCCGATGAACAAGAGACCATTCCAACCTCCTCTGTCTCAGATTATATGTAATTTCTGCCATAGACCCGGGCATTTTAAGAGGGATTGTCGCATTGCCAATGGATTATGTTTGGCATGTGGGGCAGGGAGTCATGCACTAAGGGATTGCCCGCACAGAAAGTTTGGACATACGGCACCAGTTAGACCGGCTCTTCCAGCCCCAGCACATCCAGCCCCAGCACTTCCAGCTCCGCCATTGAGGAGGAATCCAGAACCCGTTGATCGAAGAGTTCCATTTCCACCCCAACGGTATGATCATCAGCAGAGAGGAATGAGAACTAGAGCAGATCAGGGTAGAGGCCAAGGTTACATCATGGCGGCAGAGGCATCAGATGACGCAGCAGAGTGGGAAGACCAGTATCCAGACCAGGAACCTTGAAGATATCATGGTAACCACTATTCCGATCTTGTATTTGAGTTAGTTATCTTTCTTAATATTTCCCTTATCATTCTCTCATTGTCTATCCTAGTCCTTCATGTGTTCACCTTAACCCTGTTTTGGATTTATGAAGCCTTTATTCCACCTTTGTCCCCTTTGTGTTCAATTTGCCCCTTAGCGAAATTGCGAGGACGCAATTTTTTTGTAAGGTGGGTGGATTGTAATACCCCGTTCCCGGAATACGTACTTAGTTGCGTATTCAGTTTTTCGATCGTATTTTCGATTTACCTTCTGTATTTGACCTATTTTAATTTTAAATATCGTTTTCCAATATTCTAGATTTTATATGATTTTCTGGAATTTTTCTTGAATTAAAAGGAATTTCTTCTAAACCGGTATCGACCAGTGTCGCTGATCGATTCCCGGATTTTTAATTTACAATCAGATTAGAATTTCTAGATGGGTCTTTAGACTTTATCTCTTAGAATCACATTTCTTACTTAAATACTTTTCCGAAGATTTTATGAATTTATGAAAATTCCACCGGAGTCGGTAGCAAATTGATTCCGGGATTTTTAGTTTTAAAACTATAAAGTATTTCTTAAAACGGATTTCACTATAATTCTTAGTATAATATTCTTGATTTTTGATAATTATTACGAGTCGTTCCGAGACACTTGAATTTCAGACGATTTCGGTATTTTCCGAAATGTTTTCCGCATCCCCGACTTAAACCCGAAAATCAGTATTTTCAACAGTTTCATTTTGAGTCCAAGAGAAAATATCTTCTCCTTTATAATTCCTTTCCTTTTTCCTTTTCCTTTATATCTCTTCCTTCCTCCACAAGCCACAAGATTTCCAATTTTCCAAAATTCTAATCTTTTCCAAAATTCCAACTTTTTCCTCTCCACACACTTCCACCAACTCCCTCATTAATGCCCCTCTTTCTCTCTCTCTCCCATGGCCGGCCAAGTGGCCAAAAGAGGGACACCTCACCTCCCCTATTTGCAAAAAAGCCCCCTCTCATCTACATTAATTACACCTCCTTCACAAAATCTAAATCCTATATAAATCTTTCCTTTTCATTTTTCTCTCTTTTTCTCCACTTCAACAAAAGAATTTCCTTCACACAAAAATCCTCCTTCATCTCAACTTTAACTATCAACTCCAAAGCATCACCAAGGCTATCATCTCCACTTCAACCTCAACTTCTTTTGGATTGGGATCGTTCTTGGTGATATCGTCGACCACAACCATTTCGAGTTCATAAAACTTCTCATAACCATTCGAAGTGAGTATTTTTACTCACCAAGACTCATACAATTCTTAGTATGTTTATGCTTCCATATCTTGTACATTTGTGTCTTCAAAATCATATTTTTAACCATCAAGAACAACCATCAAATTCAGTTCTGTAATCTGTTTTCAGACCACGATTAGTCGACTTGACCTAGGAGCTAGTCGACTTGAAACCCTTAGTTTGAAACGAAATCTTTTCTGGAGCACAGTTTTAGTCGACTATGTTAATTTACCAGTCGACTATAGATTACTAGTCGACTATACTTTCTACCCTAGTCGACTAATGTTTCCTGAATCAAAATCCAACTTTCTGTAACTCAGATTTAGTCGACTTAACATAACTGTTAATCGACTTGGCGTATCTGTTAGTCGACTACCCTTTTGACCCTAGTCGACTAACTTTTCCTGAATCAGAAACCCAACTCTCTGGTGCACAGTTTTGGTCGACTATACCAGACTGTTAGTCGACTAATCCCTCTATTAGTCGACTACTCCCTTGACCCTAGTCGACTAACTTTGGCTGTTTGTCATAGTTAATTACTTTCTTATATTTGGATCTTATGCTTGGTTCATATGTTTGTATATTATACTTTATGACTTGTTAATTAGTACTCTCAACCTCTTGTCATGCTATCTATTAAAACAAGGCATGATACACTTGACATTGTTTAATTATCACAGTTAAGGGAATGTAGTACCTGTATTCCAGTTATGTATTCCAGTTATGATCTTGCTCATTCTCTTAATCTGATAATTATGTTAATAAACTATAAAAAGGACAACTTGTATGGGGAATGGGAGGAAGTGATGAATGCCGGAATGACACCTTGCTTATAGTATGGGAATGAAATATTGGCGGTAGTGTTAGTGGGACTTAGGGCCCACAGGAGATTAGTGTTAGGGGGACTTTGGGCCTCCAAACTGGTTCCAGGTGTATGGAAACTACTATAAGAAGCTCTATCAGTTCTTCATCTACTTCCGGTAACAACCTCGACTTGCTTATATATGGATGTATGTGCGTTGGGATATATACCGAGACACATACCTAGATATATGGGTTAGACGAATAATAATAATTTATACTCTTGATATTCCTGTTATGACACCTGTATCGGACTCCAGTTATGATTACTGTTATGATCCCTGTTTTGATACCTGTTATGCACTCTCGTCACACCTGTTATGTATTCTCGTTATGACTATTTTGCGACTCTGATTCTATACGCTTGGATTACGGTGACATGAGATAAAGGTATATAGATGAGGGTTTCCTTGTTTGGATTATTCCTTCGATGTACCAGTCTCATGGGACCGTGACCTAAGTGTATACAATCAATCTTGCTTGTAATCAACTTTACCCTGGATTTCCTGTTTTAAGGATATTATGTTTTACTTGTTCACACTTGCTATACTTGTGTTCTAACCTTCCTACTCTTGTCTCTTAGCCATTTGGCTGTAGCCTGTTCATTGTTGGGAGGTCCTGACTCCCTTGGATTTGTATGTTCAGGTTTAGAAGCTTGGATCGAAGTGGAACAGTCCACAGGAGATCAAGCGTTTCTTGGTGAGTAGGCAGACTAGTTCCTGTTCTTTTGTGCCAGACTTCTCTTTTTGACTCACGGGATCTTTATCTAGCTCGTGAGCCTTTTGTGTCCTTATTTTATATTGTACTTTTGAACTTGGTTGTGATAAAAGACATATGTAATGTGTAATATTTTATCATATCCTGTGATGACTTTGTATTTGTACTTTTAAGTTGGCATATTATGAATACCACGCTTTGTGCTGTACTCTGACCCTTGTTGTACTTTATGCTTAGCGTATATACGTGGGGGCACTTTCTGACCTGCGTATATACGTCGCAGTGACGTCCCCGTATCCGTGGGATCGGGGCGTTACAGGATGGTATCAGAGCTTAGGCTCTCCCACCTATAGTACAATCAAGAAGCAAATTCCAGTAATTTGCTATTGCCAACTACAATGTACAAAGTTATCTAATCCTTCTTGATTCCTTCTTGATTCCTTCCCTTATGTCCTAAAATCCTTCCATTTTTCCAGCTCTTTCCAGTCATCTCTTACCTACTAGGTATGGATAGAAGATCGGGTCGTAGCAACTCTGGGCAGGTATCGAATGGACCCACAGGAGAGAATGTAGATATTCTGAGGGTCATTCAGATGATGATGGAGAATCAGCAGCAACAGACGGAACTCCTTCGGCAAGAGTTGGCAGCTCCCAAAGGACAAAGGCCGGGGAATATATCAGACTTCAGAAGGTTGCAACCAGCCACATTCACGGGAGGAGAGAAACCCCTGGATGCTGAGCAATGGCTGACAGACACCTCAGACTTGTTGAATGCAGCCCGAGTTCCAAAGGAAAATCAAGTGGAGGTCGCCAAGATTCAATTGAAAGATGTAGCCAGAACTTGGTGGCTAGCTGAGGAGGTAAGATTGGAGAAGCCTGTCACTTGGGACACATTCTCCAAGAGTTTCTATAGCAGATTCTTCCCTGCCACTGCTCAGAAAGACATGGAAGAGCAGTTCATCAGGCTTCAGCAAGGGAATCGGTCTGTGGATGAGTATGCCGCGGAATTTCTCAGACTTAGCCGCTTTGCTCCATACATGGTGACTGATGAAGAGAAGCGGGCAAGTAGATTCCAGCAGGGTCTACAGATGGACATCCAAGTATTCTTAATGCCCCAGCAGCTGAAGACCTATTCTGAAGTCCTCACCATAGCTCGAGAAGTGGAGCGTGGACTGGAGAAGAAGAAATTGACCCTGATAAGGAACCAGGCCAAGAAGAGGCCTTTTGAGTTGATGGATGAGGAAGATGCAGTTAGGGCAACCCATGGCCCGATGAACAAGAGACCATTCCAACCTCCTCTGTCTCAGATTATATGTAATTTCTGCCATAGACCCGGGCATTTTAAGAGGGATTGTCGCATTGCCAATGGATTATGTTTGGCATGTGGGGCAGGGAGTCATGCACTAAGGGATTGCCCGCACAGAAAGTTTGGACATACGGCACCAGTTAGACCGGCTCTTCCAGCCCCAGCACATCCAGCCCCAGCACTTCCAGCTCCGCCATTGAGGAGGAATCCAGAACCCGTTGATCGAAGAGTTCCATTTCCACCCCAACGGTATGATCATCAGCAGAGAGGAATGAGAACTAGAGCAGATCAGGGTAGAGGCCAAGGTTACATCATGGCGGCAGAGGCATCAGATGACGCAGCAGAGTGGGAAGACCAGTATCCAGACCAGGAACCTTGAAGATATCATGGTAACCACTATTCCGATCTTGTATTTGAGTTAGTTATCTTTCTTAATATTTCCCTTATCATTCTCTCATTGTCTATCCTAGTCCTTCATGTGTTCACCTTAACCCTGTTTGGATTTATGAAGCCTTTATTCCACCTTTGTCCCCTTTGTGTTCAATTTGCCCCTTAGCGAAATTGCGAGGACGCAATTTTTTTGTAAGGTGGGTGGATTGTAATACCCCGTTCCCGGAATACGTACTTAGTTGCGTATTCAGTTTTTCGATCGTATTTTCGATTTACCTTCTGTATTTGACCTATTTTAATTTTAAATATCGTTTTCCAATATTCTAGATTTTATATGATTTTCTGGAATTTTTCTTGAATTAAAAGGAATTTCTTCTAAACCGGTATCGACCAGTGTCGCTGATCGATTCCCGGATTTTTAATTTACAATCAGATTAGAATTTCTAGATGGGTCTTTAGACTTTATCTCTTAGAATCACATTTCTTACTTAAATACTTTTTCCGAAGATTTTATGAATTTATGAAAATTCCACCGGAGTCGGTAGCAAATTGATTCCGGGATTTTTAGTTTTAAAACTATAAAGTATTTCTTAAAACGGATTTCACTATAATTCTTAGTATAATATTCTTGATTTTTGATAATTATTACGAGTCGTTCCGAGACACTTGAATTTCAGACGATTTCGGTATTTTTCGAAATGTTTTCCGCATCCCCGACTTAAACCCGAAAATCAGTATTTTCAACAGTTTCATTTTGAGTCCAAGAGAAAATATCTTCTCCTTTATAATTCCTTTTCCTTTTTCCTTTTCCTTTATATCTCTTCCTTCCTCCACAAGCCACAAGATTTCCAATTTTCCAAAATTCTAATCTTTTCCAAAATTCCAACTTTTTCCTCTCCACACACTTCCACCAACTCCCTCATTAATGCCCCTCTTTCTCTCTCTCTCCCATGGCCGGCCAAGTGGCCAAAAGAGGGACACCTCACCTCCCCTATTTGCAAAAAAGCCCCCTCTCATCTACATTAATTACACCTCCTTCACAAAATCTAAATCCTATATAAATCTTTCCTTTTCATTTTTCTCTCTTTTTCTCCACTTCAACAAAAGAATTTCCTTCACACAAAAATCCTCCTTCATCTCAACTTTAACTATCAACTCCAAGGCATCACCAAGGCTATCATCTCCACTTCAACCTCAACTTCTTTTGGATTGGGATCGTTCTTGGTGATATCGTCGACCACAACCATTTCGAGTTCATAAAACTTCTCATAACCATTCGAAGTGAGTATTTTTACTCACCAAGACTCATACAATTCTTAGTATGTTTATGCTTCCATATCTTGTACATTTGTGTCTTCAAAATCATATTTTTAACCATCAAGAACAACCATCAAATTCAGTTCTGTAATCTGTTTTCAGACCACGATTAGTCGACTTGACCTAGGAGCTAGTCGACTTGAAACCCTTAGTTTGAAACGAAATCTTTTCTGGAGCACAGTTTTAGTCGACTATGTTAATTTACCAGTCGACTATAGATTACTAGTCGACTATACTTTCTACCCTAGTCGACTAATGTTTCCTGAATCAAAATCCAACTTTCTGTAACTCAGATTTAGTCGACTTAACATAACTGTTAATCGACTTGGCGTATCTGTTAGTCGACTACCCTTTTGACCCTAGTCGACTAACTTTCCTGAATCAGAAACCCAACTCTCTGGTGCACAGTTTTGGTCGACTATACCAGACTGTTAGTCGACTAATCCCTCTATTAGTCGACTACTCCCTTGACCCTAGTCGACTAACTTTGGCTGTTTGTCATAGTTAATTACTTTCTTATATTTGGATCTTATGCTTGGTTCATATGTTTGTATATTATACTTTATGACTTGTTAATTAGTACTCTCAACCTCTTGTCATGCTATCTATTAAAACAAGGCATGATACACTTGACATTGTTTAATTATCACAGTTAAGGGAATGTAGTACCTGTATTCCAGTTATGTATTCCAGTTATGATCTTGCTCATTCTCTTAATCTGATAATTATGTTAATAAACTATAAAAAGGACAACTTGTATGGGGAATGGGAGGAAGTGATGAATGCCGGAATGACACCTTGCTTATAGTATGGGAATGAAATATTGGCGGTAGTGTTAGTGGGACTTAGGGCCCACAGGAGATTAGTGTTAGGGGGACTTTGGGCCTCCAAACTGGTTCCAGGTGTATGGAAACTACTATAAGAAGCTCTATCAGTTCTTCATCTACTTCCGGTAACAAACCTCGACTTGCTTATATATGGATGTATGTGCGTTGGGATATATACCGAGACACATACCTAGATATATGGGTTAGACGAATAATAATAATTTATACTCTTGATATTCCTGTTATGACACCTGTATCGGACTCCAGTTATGATTACTGTTATGATCCCTGTTTTGATACCTGTTATGCACTCTCGTCACACCTGTTATGTATTCTCGTTATGACTATTTTGCGACTCTGATTCTATACGCTTGGATTACGGTGACATGAGATAAAGGTATATAGATGAGGGTTTCCTTGTTTGGATTATTCCTTCGATGTACCAGTCTCATGGGACCGTGACCTAAGTGTATACAATCAATCTTGCTTGTAATCAACTTTACCCTGGATTTCCTGTTTTAAGGATATTATGTTTTACTTGTTCACACTTGCTATACTTGTGTTCTAACCTTCCTACTCTTGTCTCTTAGCCATTTGGCTGTAGCCTGTTCATTGTTGGGAGGTCCTGACTCCCTTGGATTTGTATGTTCAGGTTTAGAAGCTTGGATCGAAGTGGAACAGTCCACAGGAGATCAAGCGTTTCTTGGTGAGTAGGCAGACTAGTTCCTGTTCTTTTGTGCCAGACTTCTCTTTTTTGACTCACGGGATCTTTATCTAGCTCGTGAGCCTTTTGTGTCCTTATTTTATATTGTACTTTTGGACTTGATTGTGATAAAAGACATATGTAATGTGTAATATTTTATCATATCCTGTGATGACTTTGTATTTGTACTTTTAAGTTGGCATATTATGAATACCACGCTTTGTGCTGTACTCTGACCCTTGTTGTACTTTATGCTTAGCGTATATACGTGGGGGCACTTTCTGACCTGCGTATATACGTCGCAGTGACGTCCCCGTATCCGTGGGATCGGGGCGTTATAGGATGGTATCAGAGCTTAGGCTCTCCCACCTATAGTACAATCAAGAAGCAAATTCCAGTAATTTGCTATTGCCAACTACAATGTACAAAGTTATCTAGTCCTTCTTGATTCCTTCTTGATTCCTTCCCTTATGTCCTAAAATCCTTCCATTTTTCCAGCTCTTTCCAGTCATCTCTTACCTACTAGGTATGGATAGAAGATCGGGTCGTAGCAACTCTGGGCAGGTATCGAATGGACCCACAGGAGAGAATGTAGATATTCTGAGGGTCATTCAGATGATGATGGAGAATCAGCAGCAACAGACGGAACTCCTTCGGCAAGAGTTGGCAGCTCCCAAAGGACAAAGGCCGGGGAATATATCAGACTTCAGAAGGTTGCAACCAGCCACATTCACGGGAGGAGAGAAACCCCTGGATGCTGAGCAATGGCTGACAGACACCTCAGACTTGTTGAATGCAGCCCGAGTTCCAAAGGAAAATCAAGTGGAGGTCGCCAAGATTCATTGAAAGATGTAGCCAGAACTTGGTGGCTAGCTGAGGAGGCAAGATTGGAGAAGCCTGTCACTTGGGACACATTCTCCAAGAGTTTCTATAGCAGATTCTTCCCTGCCACTGCTCAGAAAGACATGGAAGAGCAGTTCATCAGGCTTCAGCAAGGGAATCGGTCTGTGGATGAGTATGCCGCGGAATTTCTCAGACTTAGCCGCTTTGCTCCATACATGGTGACTGATGAAGAGAAGCGGGCAAGTAGATTCCAGCAAGGCCTACAGATGGACATCCAAGTATTCTTAATGCCCCAGCAGCTGAAGACCTATTCTGAAGTCCTCACCATAGCTCGAGAAGTGGAGCGTGGACTGGAGAAGAAGAAATTGACCCTGATAAGGAACCAGGCCAAGAAGAGGCCTTTTGAGTTGATGGATGAGGAAGATGCAGTTAGGGCAACCCATGGCCCGATGAACAAGAGACCATTCCAACCTCCTCTGTCTCAGATTATATGTAATTTCTGCCATAGACCCGGGCATTTTAAGAGGGATTGTCGCATTGCCAATGGATTATGTTTGGCATGTGGGGCAAGGAGTCATGCACTAAGGGATTGCCCGCACAGAAAGTTTGGACATACGGCACCAGTTAGACCGGCTCTTCCAGGCTTGCTTAGGCCAAAGCACCTAACTAATCAATAATTAGATTTGCACACACACACACACACACACACACACATATTTCTTTTTTTTTATAAGGCATAAGAATTTTTGTCTTTGAACCCTAAGTGTGTAAGTGTATAAAGTGTACATATTTCTTCAAGGTAAAGATCAAGGGTAAATTACTTTCTTCAATTTTCTTCCTAATCCTGAAAATCAAACAAGTTATCTTATTTTGACCAAGTATAAGAAATCCTAATTATGATTTTCCTATTCCTTAAAATTGACTTAATTTCTAAAAATATATCAAAATATTGTTCTTACCTTTCAAAAAGTTTTTAAGTTTTTTCTATATATATATATATATATATATATATATATATATATATATATATTCTTTGTTTTATTCTTTTTTTTAGTTATATTAGTCATGTTAGAGCCCTCCCCCACACTTATCTGATGTATTGCCCCCAATGTATGAAAGAAATGCATAGACGCATGAAATAAAATGGAAAAGAGGAAAGTTACTAATACACTGGGTCGAAAAGACTCAAAGCCGTTTCATTTACCGGCACCGATTCCAAGTAAAGTTTAAGGCGTTGACCATTTACCTTAAAGTCATTTTCATTCTTGGGGTCACTGATCTCTACAGCACCGTGTAGAAACACGATTTTGACACCAATGGCCCAGTCCATCTTGATTTTAATTTTCTTAGAAAAAGATGAAACCTAGAATTATAGAGTAAGACTTTTTGTCCAGGGACAAAAGTTTTTCTTATGATGTGTTTATCAAGAAAAATCTTAACTCTATCTTTAGTGATCTTAACATTTTCATTGGCCTCATTTCTCAACTCCTCTAATTCGAAAATTTGTAATTTCTGAAGGTCACCAGCCTTAGTCAAGTCAAAATTCAACTGCTTGATTGCCTATAAGGCCTGGTGCTCTAACTCAACGGGTAGGTGGCAAGCTTTCCCATAGACTAACCTATAAGGAGACATCCCTAGAATCGTCTTGAAAGCGATCCTATAGGCCTATAGGGTATCTACAAGTTTGGTGGACCAATCTTTCCAGTTTTGGTTCACAGTCTTCTCCAAGATAAGTTTGACTTGTCTATTAGAAACCTCAACCTGCCCACTGGTTTGAGGAAGATAAGGCGCGGACAACTTGTGCGTTATGACATACTTTCGCATAAGAGCTTCAAAGGATCTATTGCAAAAGTGAGTGTCATTATCAATAATGATAGCACGAGGGGTTCTGAAGCGTGAGAAAATGTTCCCTTTTAAAAACTTTATGACAACTTTGTTATCATTAGTTCTACTAGGAATGGCTTCTACCCACTTGGGCACATAGTCCACAGCAACCAATATGTATTGGTTTCCAAATGAGTTAGAAAATGGACCCATAAAATCGATGCCCCAAACATCAAAAAATCTATTTCTAGAATTGGGTTGAGGGGCATCATATCTCGTTTTGAGATCCTTCCTACCATCGGGCATCTAGGGCACGTCTTGCAAAATCCATAAGCATCTTTGAACAAAGTGGGCCAATAGAACCCACTTTGCAGCACTTTTTCAGCAGTCTTGCGGCACCAAAGTGTCTACCGCATGCAAGTTCGTGACAAAAGAATAAAACACTCTTAACCTCTTCATCGGGAATGCATCTCCTAATAATTTGGTCAGAACAGTACTTAAAAAGATACGGTTCCTCCCAAAAGAAATATCGGACTTGAGATAAGAACCGGTATATATCGTTTTTGGACAAATGAGACAGAGTTTGATTTGTGACTATGTAATTCATTATATTAGCAAACCAAGGTTCCCTAAAGATAGCTAAGAGATTTTCATCAGGAAAGTCCTCATAATGGTTACTTCGTTGCATGGAGAATTTGAGATTCGTGAGAGATGGTCAGCAACGACATTTTCTACGCCTTTCTTGTCTCGAATCTCGAGATAGAATTCTTGAAGAAGGAGGATCCAATGAATGAGTCAGGCCTTGGCATCCTTCTTCATCATGAGGTACCTAAGCGCAGAATGATCGGTGGAAATGGTGGTTTTGGACCCTAATAGGTAGGGATAAAATTTCTCTAATGTAGGATCTATATTCAAGCAACACAAACACTAGAGGGGGGTGAATAGTGTTTATAAAACTTTAAATGAAACTACTTGCAGGAAATGAAAATTCACAAGACAAAACTCAGAAAATAATGCAAACGCAAAGACAAGAGATTTATCCTGGTTCGGTCCTTGTGACCTACATCCAGTCCCAAAGCAATCCGCTTGAGATTTTTCTTTCCTGATTTGGATACACCCAAAACCAATACCTTGTACACCACTTGACAAAACACCCTTTGCCAAATGTGTACAACTCCTCTTACAACCAAGAGAACAAACTCCTTGTACAACACCTCTTCTACACCAAGAAGACGCCCTTGTATAATGCTCCTCTTTGAATGATTACAACTGATCCTATAAGCCGTGAATCTGATTGTGCTTGTGAATAAGGTCTCTTATACGTGGACTTTCAGAAATCTTCACAATAGAGTAGGAATTGGTGAAGAAACAGAAAGTGGAACAGGTTTTCAGAAAAACAGAATTTTGAAGAGAGTTTTTAGGCTGAAAACTTGAGATTTGAATTGGTGTCTTGATCCTTGGACAACATCCCTATTTATAGCTAAATCTATAGTCAGCTAGGGAAGTTATCAAGTCAAATTTGAAATTTAAAACGTTGGATAAAACACCAGAATTCACCAACTGCATAACAGTCAGAAACTGATATTAGTCGACTAGGATAGGAGGGTTAGTCGACTAGAAGATTTTCAAAGATTAGTCGACTAGTATATGTGGTAAGTCGACTATACCTAGACGGATACGGATACAAGTTTCTGGAAAACTGTTTGTAGTCGACTATATAGACAAGATTAGTCGACTACATCAGGGGTTAGTCGACTATATATTAGTTGAAGTCGACTAATTCTGATGCCAGAAAACAAACAAAAAGTTGGGATATTTTTTAGAAGAACTTAGTCGACTGGGGATTTTCTCAAGTCGACTATAGGTTAGGTTAGTCGACTATACTTAGAGGTCAAGTCGACTATATAAGGTATTTGTGTGTGTGTTCAAGGCTTTTAACAATTATTCTAAAAATACACAAAAATACCCAAAATCTTCAACTGAGGTTGAGTAATCATAACTCTGTATAAATGCTTGTCCATCATCAAAATCTTTCAATCTTGTAGGCTTCAACATTCTCCCCCTTTTTGATGATGACAACCTGTGTTTATGAAACTCCCCCTGTAGAGAAACTCCCCCTGCAGTAAACAGGTGATAACAAATAGATATGTAACAAGTCAAGTGTTCTTGTTCTCTCCTGCATAAAGTTAAGTGTTCCTTGTATTGCCATATGTCAATATCCATCATATATCTATTGCCATAACACACATGTCAATATCCATTGCCATAACATACATATGTAACACAGAATTTTCTTAGATATGTAACACAGATTTTTCTCCCCCTTTGTCATGAACAAAAAGAGAAATCGCAGAGATCATAAAAGGTACATTGTTTCCAAACAACCATTGTTTCCATAATTAAGTACAAATTAAAAGAGTCTTAAAAAAGAAAAATACATAAAGATGCAAGAACTACAAAAAAAAAAAACAAAATACGTAGCAAAGCCAATTCCATAATCATCAAATGTCGGATCCGGGAGGAGGAGGTGGTGGAAAATGGGTCTTGAGGATATTCAGAATCTCCGTTTGAGTGGATGCAAACGAGTCCATCTTCAGTTGCATATGCTCAAAATGAGTCTTCAATAAAGATTGATTTTCGAGCAATGCAGTCTGAGAGTCCTGAATGAATTGTTGTTTGGCATGAAGAGATTCTATCTCAACAGAAAGAGAGTTGTAGAAGGCATCTGCATATGAAGGAGGTGGCTGGGATGAAGGGGGTTCAGTGAAAGGAGGTTGAGTAGAGCAAGAAAGAGCTTGAGTTGAACTTTGTGGAGGAGGAGAGGGTGGTTGTGGTGGAGGATGAGGAAAATCGTGAAGTTTCATACGATGAAGAACGGCACGATCAAAAGGTTTGAAGACTTTGATAACACTAGTTTCAGAAGTAAGATCTATGTGAAATTTCCGAAACACGTGTGGTAAAAAGGCTCCATATGGAAGGAAGGAGGTATGATCCTTAACAAGAGTATCGAAAATAATCTTTGCCCAATTGATTTCTAGTCCAGCCATAATGGCATAGACATAAGTGGCTAAATCACGGGAATAATAGTTATAACTCCCGATTTTAGGGCAAATATTATAGGCAAGGATACGACCTATAAGACGAGGAATGGGTTTCAATTTATTGTTCGACATTGGTAATCCTTGACCTGGAAGAAATATATTTGATAAGATCTCCGCATCATCCATATTAATGTCCTTAATAGAGAGGCCGTGATAAGGAATTGAAAAGATACGGCCTATGGATTTAGGGGATAACTTGATATTAATACATTTAACCATAGAATATATATGAACATCATCCTCATTGTCTTCATAGGTTAAATTGGTATAAAACAAGTGAATCAAGAAAGGATAATAGCCTTGCCTAGAATCTGTAGAGAACATATGATAAAGACCACAATTTTGTAAATATGAGACAATATCATAGTCATTAAAGTCCTCATATTTAACAAACCTACCAAGTAAAATTTCTAAGGAGGAAATTCTAAGGAAGTCATCTTCTAGGGCAGGATTTTTCAGAAAAGCCCTGAAATCAACTTGAGATGAGGAAGAAGATGGAGTAAATTTGGTTTTCTTAGATCTAGACATGATTAGAACTCAAATTAAAAAATATAAAGCAAGAATTGAAAGGAAACTGCAGAGATTGGAACGAATTTACCAAGAAATTGAAGGAGGAAAGAAATAGGTTCACAGCAACAACTTGATCCCTGTAGTCGACTGGTTCCAGCGGCTGGGAAGAAGAAACGGGTGAAAAACTAGGGTTTTTATTAGGGTAAAGGGTAGAATAGAGAAGTGAAAACCAAATCAATGGTTAGGATTAAAAAGAGAGTAAGATCAGATCCAGATTTAATGAAATGGGTCGGGTTTCGAAAGTTAAAAACCAATAACAGAACACAGTTTTTTCACAGGGTTAGTCGACTTGGTGTTTGTGACTAGTCGACTAATCCACTTACTAGTCGACTAGTTGGTCAATATAGTCGACTAACTTTTAATAGATCAAAAAATCCATGTTTCTGTTAGATGCAATTTAGTCGACTGGGTCACTATTAAGTCGACTAGGTGTTTAATAAGTCGACTAATTGTTGAAAATGCCTTAAAAATAATTCTGAAAAAATATTCAAAGATCAGAAATATTGCAAATACTCAAATCTCTTCGAAATCTCATAAAAATATCTTCTTTAAGAGGTTTTGTAAAAATATCTGCAATTTGATTATCAGTTGATATAAAATTTAGAGAAATATCACCTTTTAAAGCATGATCACGTAGAAAATGATGTCTAATATCAATATGCTTAGTACGTGAATGATGAACTGGATTTTTAGATAAGTTAATAACACTGGTATTGTCACACATAATAGGTGAGTTTGTGATAGACATGCCATAATCAAATAAGGTTTGTTTCATCCATAAAATTTGAGCATATGCAACACTAGTAGCGATATATTCTGCTTCGGTTGTTGATAATGATATAGAATTTTGCTTTTTACTGAACCATGATACTAGTGAATGTCCCAAAAAGTGACAAGTACCACTAGTACTCTTCCGATCAGATTTACATCCAGCAAAATCAGCATCACTATATGATAGTAAATCAAATGTGCTTGATTTTGGATAAAATAAGCCATAATTGATTGTGTTATTATATATCGAAAAATCCTTTTCACTGCTTTAAGATGTGATACCTTAGAATTTGATTGATATCTAGCACATAAGTAAACATTGAACATAATATCAGGTCTACTTGAAGTAATATATAGTAAAGAACCAATCATACCTCGATATAGTTTCTGATCAACATTCTTACCATTTTCATCTTTGTCTAGGAATGTAGTAGTACTCATGGGAGTATTCTTATGACCAGAATTTTTCATACCAAATCTTTTCAGAAGTTCCTTTGCATACTTGCACTGGGAAATGAAGATTCCATCCTTCATTTGCTTTATTTGCAGACCAAGAAAGTAAGTAAGTTCACCCATGTGGCTCATCTCAAATTCACTCTGCATAGTCTTAGAAAATTCTTGACAAAGATTATCGTTAGTGGATCCAAATAAAATATCATCAATATATATTTGAATAATTAAGATATCTTTATTAACATGTTTAATAAAGAGAGTTGTATCTGCTCTTCCCATCTTAAAATCAGAATTTAAAAGAAAACTTTTTAATCTGTCATACCAAGCACGGGGTGCTTGTTTTAAACCATATAAAGCTTTCGTAAGTTTAAAAACATGGTTTGAAAATTTTTCATGTTCAAAACCTGGAGGTTGTTCAACATAAACAGTTTCCTTAATAAAACCATTTAAAAAGGCACTTTTAACATCCATTTGATAAATTTTGAAATTCATAAAGTAAGAAAAAGCAAGTAAAATACGAATTGATTCAAGCCTAGCTACTGGTGCATAAGTTTCATCAAAATCAATACCTTCTTCTTGATTGTATCCTTATGCTACTAACCTTTCTTTGTTCTTAATAACTTGACCTGATTCATCAAGTTTGTTCTTAAAGACCCATCTGGTACCGATGACTGGATGATCAGTAGGACGTTGTACAAGATCCCAAACATCATTTCTGACAAACTGATTCAACTCTTCTTGCATTGCAATTGTCCAAAAATCATCTGCACTTGCTTCTTTGATATTCTTCGGTTCAATGAGTGATATGAAAGCAATTTGTGTCATGTAGTTCAACTTGGATCTCGTCTGAACGCCTTGATTTTTATCTCCAATAACCAAATCATGTGGATGATTCCTTACTTCAACATATGCTTTAGGTAACTCGTTAGGAGTCTCATCAACATTAGAAATGTTAGTATCATCAGAAGATATAACAGTATTATCAATAGGAGTATATATGATATGATCATCATCATGTGGAGAAGTATTAGAAATAGGCTTAGTCAAGGATTCATCAAATTTAACATGTAATGATTCTTCAATAGTAAATATTTTCTTATTAAATATTCTATATGCTTTACTTTGAGTAGAGTATCCAACAAAAATACCTTCATTGGATCTAGCATCAAATTTATCTAAAGCATCTCTTGTATTTAAGATAAAACATTTACATCCAAAAATCTTGAAGTAAGAAACTTTTGGTATTCTGTTATAAAATAATTCATAAGATATTTTGTTTAAAATAGGTCGAATAAGCACACGATTTAAAACATAACATGCAGTAGCAATAGCTTCAGCCCAAAAATATTTTGGTAAATGACTGTCCATAAGTATAGTTCTAGCACATTCTTGTAAAGTCCTATTCTTTCTCTCCACAACACCATTTTGAGAAGATGCTTTAGGAAATGCAAAGTTATGTGTAATACCATACTTATCATAGAAATTTGCAAAAGATTCATTTTTAAATTCTCCTCCATGATCACTTCGAATAGTGACTATGTTTAGAGACTTTTGATTTTGAATTCTTTAACAAAAACTTGAAAACTCATCAAAAGTATCATTTTTATTTTTTAGAAAACTTACCCATGAAAAACGTGAATAATCATCAACAATAACAAAAACATACCTACTTTTTTTAAAGAAGAAACACGAGTAGGACCAAATAAATCCAAATGCAACAGTTCTAAAGGTCTATTGGTAGAAACTAAATCTTTAGATTTAAAAGATGATTTAACTTGTTTTCCTAATTGACAAGAATCACAAAAATAATCCTTTTAAAAGCTATTTTTGGAAGACCTTTAACTAAATCAAATTTAGAAATCTTAGAAATTGTTTTCATATTCAAATGACCAAATCTTTATGCCATAAAAAATAATCATTATTAGAAGCAAGTAAACATAAGTTATCATTAGATGATATACAGGTTATTAATAACTCATAAATATAATTGTTACGAAAACCTTTAAATAAAATATCTTTCATGTTAGTATCATATATAAGACATGCATATTTTTCAAAAACAATTTTATAACCCTTATCACATAACTGACTAATACTTAATAGATTGTGTTTTAAATCTCTTACCAAAAGAACATTTTCAATAAGGGGTTTTGAAATGTTACCAACCATACCGGTACCAATAACCTTTCCTTTGTTATTGTCTCCAAATATTACTGTACCTCCCTTTTTGATTTGAACGGAAGATAGTAGTTGAATGTGTCCGGTCATGTGTTTGGAACACCCACTATCAAGTATCCACTTTTCTTTATAAGGTACCTATAAGATAAAACAATTTGTATGGTACCCATCATGATAGGGTCCGAAAAAGATTAGCCTTTAGGAACCCAAATCCAATTGGAATTTAGTTTCCATTTCTTAGTATAAACATAATTATCAGAATTACACACATCATGAATATAAGATGCAATATAAGCATTTTTATCAACATTATTTAGATTTTTAGGAACCCATATATATTTGCATCTAATTCTTTTTGAAATAGTATTTCTTTTCACAAAAGAATTATATGGATTATTATTATAAAGATGTGCAGATTTTACAAAATTAGTTTTTGAAAATCCAAGACCAACATGTGTAGATTTGTAAATCTTATCTTTTGAAAAACCAAGACCAAAATGATTATTTGACATCTTTTTATAAGATAATAAATCATTTAAATTCTCTTTTCCTTTATTAAATTTAGTCACATTTTTCAAAAGATCTTCATACTTAATTTTGAAACTAGTCATTTCTTTATCTAAAATAGTAATTCTAGAATTTAAAGAAATAGTTTCCTTTTTAAGCAAAGAATTCTCTTTTAAGAAAATTTCATTATCCCTTTTTAAAGATGAAATAACTTTTTCAAAATCATCTTTTTGAGAATTTAAAGAAGATGTTTGAGAAACAAAAATTGCATTTTCATTGTTGAGTCTTTCATTTTCCTTTGTTAAAACTTTATTTTTAATCTTTTCATGTTTGAAATTATTAAAAAGTTCATTAAAAGCTTCTAATAATTCATCATAATCTTGTACCTCATCTTCTTGGGCCATGAAGCAGATATTGACGGTTTCAGTGGCTTCTTCTTCGTCAGAGGAAGATGAGTCGCTATCATCCTAAGTTGCTTGGAAGGCTTTCTTCTTCTTGTTGAACTTATTGAAATTCTTGAAGTGTCCTTTTGATTTTATCAATGGGCAATCTTTCTTTATGTGACCTGGTTTGTTACACTTAAAACAAATAGGATTATCATTAGTATCTTTATTCTTTTTAAATTTACCTTGTTTTAAGAACCTTTTGAATTTTCTTGAAAGCATCGCCATCTCCTCTTCATCGTCATCTGAATTGTCCATATCTGAGGTTGTATGGCAGGCAAGTACTTTCTTCTTGGATTGAAGTTGTTGTTCGTCCTTCTTTCTATCTTCGAGTTGTACTTCATATGCCATTAGATTACCAATAAGGTTTTCTAATGACATTGTTGAGAGATCATTCGCTTCTTCTATTGCAGTAGTCTTCTTCTCCCAATCTGGTGTGAGTGCTTGAAGGATCTTGCGAACTTTTTCGACTTGGGTGTATTCCTTTCCAAGGGATGCTAAGGAATTGGTTATGTCGATGAATCTTGTAACCATTTCTGAGATGGTTTCATTCTCCTTCATTTTGAATAGTTCAAACCTGTGGACAAGAACAGAAATCTTAGATTCTTTAACTTTATTTGTGCCTTCATGTGTTACCTGAAGAGTGTGCCATATTGATTTGCAGAAGTGGCTGTTGACACACGGTTGAATTCTTCTTTGGTTAAGGCACAGAATAAAGCATTCATCGCTTTGGCGTCAAGGTTCGCATTCTTCTTTTGATCATCACTCCAAGCGTTGTAGTTGGTTGTCGGTTTGGTGTACGGTGCTTCTACAATGTTCCAAAGTTCGTAGTTGAGCGATTGCAAGTAGATCTTCATTCTACACTTTCAATAGTTGTAGTTGGATCCGTCAAATAGCGGTGGATGTTGTTTAGAATGTCCTTCTTTGAATTGTGATGAAGGAAACTCCGTTGCCATCCTTGCTCTGATACCAAATGTAGGATCTATATTCAAGCAACACAAACACTAGAGGGGGGTGAATAGTGTTTATAAAACTTTAAATGAAACTACTTGCAGGAAATGAAAATTCACAAGACAAAACTCAGAAAATAATGCAAACGCAAAGACAAGAGATTTATCCTGGTTCGGTCCTTGTGACCTACATCCAGTCCCAAAGCAATCCGCTTGAGATTTTCCTTTCCTGATTTGGATACACCCAAAACCAATACCTTGTACACCACTTGACAAAACACCCTTTGCCAAATGTGTACAACTCCTCTTACAACCAAGAGAACAAACTCCTTGTACAACTCCTCTTCTACACCAAGAAGACGCCCTTGTACAATGCTCCTCTTTAAATGATTACAACTGATCCTATACGCCTTGAATCTGATTGTGCTTGTGAACAAGGTCTCTTATAGGTGGACATTCAGAAATCTTCACAATAGAGCAGGAATTGGTAAAGAAACAGAAAGTGGAACATGTTTTCAGAAAAACAGAATTTTGAAGAGAGTTTTTAGGCTGAAAACTTGAGATTTGAATTGGTGTCTTAATCCTTGGACAACATCCCTATTTATAGCTGAAATCTATAGTCAGTTAGGGAAGTTATTAAGTCAAATTTGAAATTTAAAACGTTAGATAAAACACCAGAATTCACTAACTGCATAACAGTCAGAAACTGATATTAGTCGACTAGGATAGGAGGGTTAGTCGATTAGAAGAACAAAATTTTCAAAGATTTGTCGACTAGTATATGTGGTAAGTCGACTATACCTAGACGGATACGGATACAAGTTTCTGGAAAACTGTTTGTAGTCGACTATATAGACAAGATTAGTCGACTACATCAGGGGTTAGTCGACTATATATTAGTTGAAGTCGACTAATTCTGATGCCAGAAAACAAACAGAAAGTTGGGATATTTTTTAGAAGAACTTAGTCGACTGGGGATTTTCTCAAGTCGACTATAGGTTAGGTTAGTCGACTATACTTAGAGGTCAACTCGACTATATAAGGTATTTGTGTTTGTGTTCAAGGCTTTTAACAATTATTCTAAAAATACACAAAAATACCCAAAATCTTCAACTGAGGTTGAGTAATCATAACTCTTTATAAATGCTTGTCCATCATCAAAATCTTTCAATCTTGTAGGCTTCAACATCTAAGGCAAACACTACTGTCAAGAATTCCTTCTCAGTAGTAGTGTAGTTCAATTGAGCATCGTTGAGCGTCCTACTAGAGTGGTAAATCACGTGATGCTTGTTATCAATGCGTTGTCCTAGGACAGCGCCTATGGCAAAATCATGATTTCGAACGGCTTAGATCAATTCGGAGCAGATATGATTGGTGCAAAAATAAGCTCTCTCTTAAGCTTCTCCCAAGAATTTATACATTTAGTATCAAAAGTGAAAGATACGTCCTTAGCTGACAGATTAGTCAAAGGTCTAGCAATCTTGGTAAAATCCTTGATAAATCTTCGGTAAAAACCGGCATGTCCTAAGAAGGATCTAATATCCTTCACGCATTTGGGCATGGGAAGCTTAGCAATAACCTCAATCTTGGCTCTATCCACTTCAATTCCCTTCTTGGAGATTTCATGACCCAGGATAATTCTATGTTTTACCATGAAGTGGCATTTCTCCCTGTTCAGTGTCAGATTTTTCTCAGCACAACGTTGGAGGACAAATTCTAAATAGTGGAGATATTGAGTGAATAAATCTCTGTAGATGGAGAAATCATCCATGAAGATCTCTAAGACTCGTTTTACCATATCAGAAAAAAGACTCAACATGTAACATTGAAATATTGTTGGGGCATTGCATAAGCCGAAAGGCATTCGACTATAAGCAAATGTCCCAAATGGACAAGTGAACGTAGTCTTTTCTTGGTCCTCAGGAACAACAGGAATCTGATTATATCCCGAGTAACTGTCCAAGAAATAGTAATACTCGTGGCCCGCCAAACATTCAAGCATTTGATCAATGAAGGGGAGTGAAAAATGGTCCTTACGAGTTGCAGCATTAAGTTTCCTATAGTCAATGCAAACTCGGATCTTCGTGGGAAGTCGAGTTTGGACCAACTCTTTATTCTCGTTTTTCACTACGGTGAAATCGAATTTCTTTGGAACCGCGTGGACAGGACTGACCTATTGGCTATCAGAAATGGGATATGTTATCCCATTGGTCTAAGAGTTTCACAATTTCAGCATGAACAGCCTCTTGCATTATAGGGTTTAACCTACGCTGCGGGTCTCTTTTAGGTGTGGCATCTTCATTGAGATGAATGCGATGTTGAACGATGGTTGGACTCAATCCCTTTATATCAGTCATAATCCAACCAATGGCTTCCCTGTGTTTTCTTAGAATTGCTTTAAGATTCTTCTTGCCCGTTATTTAAATGGGAGGCAATGATGACAGGAAAGGTCTTTTGTTCACCTAGATAGACGTACTTGAGATGCGCAGGTAAGGCTTTCAATTCTAAGGAAGAGGAAGGCTCACTGGAAGGATGAGTTAAATTAGTTGGCTCCATATTTGGTGAAATAGGGTTCGAGGCCCAATTCACAGCAAACTCAACAACCTTATCAGGATTAAAGTCGTCAGACTCTAACCCGAAGTCACACTCAGTTTCTAATTCCTATTCTTCCCTGTGTTCACTTGTTAAGTTCTCTATGAGATTGACTTCAAATGTTTGGTCCTCAATATCACGGGGTTGTTTTCTTAGGTTGGAGACATTGACTTCTCTAGTCATATCCCCAAAGGTTAACCTCATGGACCCATTCTTACAATTGATGATGGCATTGGCAGTAGCAAGGAATGGTCGCCCTAGGATAACAGGAGTTTGAGCCCTAGGATTGGACACAGGTTGAGTCTCTAGAACTATGAAATCAACGGGGTAAATAAACTCCCAGACCTGGATAAGAACATCATTAATTTTTTCTTTTGGAACTTTTACTGAACAATCAGCCAGTTAGATAGTGACTCGAGTTGGACTAAGATCACCAACCCGAGTTGTTGATAAACTGAAAATGGAAGCAAGTTGATACTTGCTCCCAAATCAAGAAGTACAAGACTAATCTTGGCTTGTCTTATGGTGCAGGCAATGGTGGGACAACCTGGATCCTTGTACTTGACAGAGATTGGACCCGACAGTAGCTCACTAATGTTAGAGGCTAAGAAGACCTTTTTTGATACATTAGTCTTTCTCTTCTTGGTGCACATGTCCTTAAGAAATTAAGCATAGGATGGGACTTATTGGATGACATCAAGAAGTGACACATTTATCTTCACTTGATTGAAGATCTCAATTATCTTATCCATGTGTGGATTTTACTTGTTGTTTTTCAGCCTATTAGGAAATGGTATTATAGGCTGGTGTACCTGATTGGTTACTTATCTGTTTCAGATTTGTCAGCTTTTGACGGACTGGGACTAGATGAGGTGAATGGTTGAGTGTGGTTGTGCTGAATGGGATTAGATGGTGTTGACACTTGATTATCAACTTTCTTTCCCAACCTCAATGTATGAACAATATTACATTGATTCATTGATTGATCCTCAGCCAAATGAGCTTGTTGAGAATTTCTAAGATTTATTATTGGCTGACTAGGCAAGGTAACCTTTTGTCTCTCATTCAGTGGGGTGACTAATTAGCTCATTTGAACCTCTAGCCTCTGTATAGTTTGCATGAGAGAATCTTGGTTCTTCATATATCTTTCCATATTTCTCTCAAAGTCAGTCATTCTTCTTTCTAGTTGAGGATTCTGGGAGGAAGATTGTGGAGCTTGGTTGGGAAAGTTTTGTTGATAGTTTGAAAAGTTAGGTGGATGGTTGGGAGAATTATGATGAAAATTGAAAAAGTTGGGTTGATGATTGGAAGAATTATGGACATGATGGAAGAGGCTTGCATGATTTGACCATGAGTGGTCATTGTTATTTTGGCTCCATGAGAAATTCGGGTGATTTCTCCAGCCAGGATTATACGTTGGTGCGTAAGGAATATTGTTCGGCCTTAAAAAGGCCACATTCATCGGTTCAGGGTATTGTTGCTGAGCCTAAAACACAGGACACTCCTCAAACACATGGTTCATGGCTTGACAGTAAGTACAGCCCGGAGTTGAAAATTGGTTTGGGCTGACTTGATTGACTGGACTTGGTTCCTTAGTTTCTAAAGATTCCAGTCTTCTCGCTAGGTTAGCTAACTTAGCCTCATTAGTTATGGATGATTCAATAGAATGGAGACTTCCTTTTGAAGAGATGGAGCTTGAGTTCCTCGAGGTTTCATTAGTAGGTTCCCATTGGATGGTCTTTTCAGCTAGATTCTCATATAAATCCCATCCTTCATTTTCATCCTTCTGCAAGAATCCCCTTTGGCACATGCTTTCTAAGAGGGTCTTGGTTGAGTAGTCTAAATCGTCATAAAGAATTTGATATTGTCGTCATTTCTCTATTCCATGTTGAGGACATTGGACAAGGAGGTCTTTAAAGCGTTCAAAGTACCTCCAAAACGGTTCACTAGCTTCTTGCTTGAATTGCATGATGTTCTTCCTAATGAGAGCGGTCTTATGAATTGGATAGAATTTCTTCAAGAAGACCTTGATGAAACCATCCCAAGATGTGATAGAGCCGGCTGCTAAGCTGTAAAGCCATTTCTTGGCTAAGTCCTGAAGAGCGAAAGGGACAAATCTCAACCTAATAGCATCATCTATAAGGTATAGGATTTTCACCATTAGGCATACTTCCTTAAATTCTCTTATGAAGAAATAAGCATCTTCGGACTCTAAGCCATGAAACTTGGGGAGTGTGTTGATGAACTGAGATTTGAGCTCAAAATTGTATTCACCAACCGATGGAAGTTAGATGCAAGATGGAAGTGAGGTTCTAATGGGATAAAACCTATCCTGCAAAGATGTCGGCTGAGCCATAACCGGATCTGGTCTTGGTTCAAACTTGGGTGGTGATGTATTTCTAGTCAACCTAGATGAATTAGGGTCTCTTGACCACACTTGCATACACAAACACAATCACAAATAAGTTTACCAATAGTCAACAAGAGTAATCAACCAAGCTAAGTCTAAGGTAACATTGACCTAGACAACTCCTAACTGGTTGATTGTCAACAGGAGGTATAATGCAGACTTTGACCACAAGCTAATCAGCCAGGTCAGGGTAAGATTGGTGGGAGGTACCGCGAAAAAGCGATGGGCCTAATTAAGCCAAACCACCAGCCTTCGGAGTTTCGCCCCTCAATCCCTTTCCGAGACACTGATTTGGCAGGAGTCAAATTCTAACACCTTCTCCCTTAGGATAATCTCCTAGTGAGTTCGAAATGTTCTTAAGGCCAACGTCTATCAGATTTTACTTAGGCTCAGGTTGTGCGAGCTTGGAGATAGTTTGTGGGCTAAAAAAGGGTAATGACTTTCCCACCTTATCTTGATTTGGGTTTTGCCATTAGAATTGATTGTGCAAAGTTTGCAAGCTATAGAAAAGTAACATTCAAAAGCAAATATGTAACACCCCGCTCCCAGAATACGTACTTAGTTGCGTATTCAGATTTTCGATCATATTTTTCGATTTACTTCCTGTATTTGTTTTGTATTATGAATTATTTATATGATCGTTTTGTCTTGGATCCGGATTCACGGACTCGGAGTCAGCCCTAGTCTGAACCGAGGGCCCGATCCGAGAGTATTGCTCAATTTGGACATTATGGTATTTAGATTTGACCAATTTTAGTTTTAAATATCATTTTCCAATATTTTAGATTTTCTATGATTTTCTGAAATTTTCCTGAATTAAAATGAAAATCTTCAAAACCGGTGTTGACCAGTGCCGCTGACCGATTCGCGGATTTTTAATTTACAAACGGATTAGAATTTCAAGAAGAGTTTTTTTACATTATCTCTTAGAATCACATTTCCTATCTAAATACCTTTTCTGGAGATTTTATGAATTTATGAAAATTCCACCGGATTCGGTATCGGCCAGTATCGCTGGTTGATTCCAGGATTTTTAGTTTACAATCGGAGTTGAATTTCTGAATTCCGCTTTCACTTTACTTTTTAAAATCATACTTTATTCTTTAATACATTTTCTGGAATTTTTTAGAAATTATCAAAATCCGGCCAATCCGGTGTAGACCGAGATTGACGGTTGACTTCAGGATTTTTATATTGAAGATGGGATTTTATTTCTGAAAACTGATTTCACCAAAAATCTTTATATAATATTTATTATTTTTGAGAATTTTTGGGAAGCTTTCCGAGTTACTCCAATTTTCGGGCTTTTCTGGAGTTTCCGGTGTTTTCCCCGAATACCGGAATCTATCCAGAAATTATATTTATTTATTTAATTTTCTCTCTCCCTCCTCAGACGCGAGAATCCTCAGTCCCGGATCTGATCTTAAATGCGGAGATTCCATTTCTATCTGCATTTAATGCACTGCTAATCAATTCCAATCAAGTCATTATGACTTTTGTCCTTTTGTTAAACGCAGCTTTTTAGCTTTTTCCTGGGCGCGGCTTTAACTCCCGCGTTTGGCCCATTTTGGCCTAAACGCAGATGGAGGGCTGCGTTTGGAGAAGGAGACACAACTTTCTTTTGTGCGTTCGCTTTTGTCTTAGAAAGAGAGGACAACAATATTATATTATATCTCCTTCCATTATATAACCACTCCCTCCTTCTCTCTCTTTCATTTCTCTTCTTCTTCTTTTTGCAGTCAACAGAGAGGCCAACGGCAGTCCACTCCCTTGGCCGGCCACTACTCCACCATCTCCTCCACCATCTCCTCCACCACTCCTTCACCAAATCCTCCACCATTCTCCCCTCCATCTCCTCCTCCATTTCCAGCAACAACACCACCTCCGTAACATCTTCTTCCTCCTCTTTTTCACCATAAAACACCAAACAACCCATCCTCTCCATCAAACTTCACCACCCTCTCCACCACCACCTGCACCACCGTAACTTCCACCAAGCATACCATCTTCTCCTCCTCGTCATCCTCTTTCCAACGAACTATAGATTCGTTCCCCGTAATATCGTTTGCAAAATCCCATTTTTTCAAAGTGAACTATACTTGCACCATCAACCTCCTTCCCTTGTGAAGGCCGGTACCCTCCTTTTGGATTGGGGCCGTGCTCTTCTTCGTTGGCAAGACTCCAAGGCCGGTACCCTCCTTTTGGATTGGGGCCGCGCTCTTCTTCGTGTATTTTATATCAACAAACACAAACCCTCAAAAGTTGGTTCTGTTCTCTGTTTGCCCAGCATTAGTCGACTTGATCCATGTATTAGTCGACTTGAACCCCTTATTAGTCGACTACACCCTTGTCCCAAGTCGACTAACTTAATTGAGACGCGGCCTTATTACTGAAGACGCGACTTTATAAGTCGATTACTCCCTTGATCCTAGTCGACTAACTTTTTCTGAAGACGCGACTCTATGAAACGCAGCTTTACTAGTCGACTACCCCTTTACCCCTAGTCGACTAACTTTTTCCTGAAGACGCGACCCTTTGAGACGCAGCCTTATTAGTCGACTACCCCTTCCTCTATAGTCGACTAACTCCTTTTTAAGTCGACTAATTGCCTCTTCCTAGTCGACTAACTTTTGGCTGCCTACTTTTCCGCGTCTTCCTATTTTTCTGCGTCTCCTCCTCTCTCTTTCCTGCGTCTCTACCCTCTCTCTCTTGCGTCTCTCTCTCCGCGTTTCCCTCCTTTCTTTCTTTCTCTCTCCTCTCCCTCATTCCCTTTCTCTCTCTTGATTTTCTATCACTTTCTCCCTAACGCGTTGACGCGTTGATTTCTTGGATTCCGGTGATCGAGAATTTCACTATATTTTCGAGACTTAGGCGAGTGTTCTCGCTCTCGCCTCCATTTGGGTTTCCCCGCTTCGTCGGGTCGACATGTGTTTTACTCCAAGTTTTCATATATTATGTATTGGGCTGAGTCCCTGTATTTGTGTATGGCCGAGTGCCAAGAACTAGACCCTTCAGCCTCCGGTCACTCACTATCTCGAAAGGGAAGTGATTGGGACCGTCAGGTCTTCGGCCCCGCCTGGTTGTCATGATCAGCGTTCAGTGCTTTACCACTTGATTCGTCTAGGTGAGATGCTGCCGGATTTCTACTCGCACTTTAAGCCGAGTTGTCCCGGTAACCTTACCAGACGCTCTAGTGTTAAATACTGTTTGCTGCCTGTACACTCCAGCTTGCTCAGCTCCGCTTGATTGTGCTCAACTACTATTCTATCACATGCCATGTACTTACCTGACTTGCTAACACTTGACATGCTTTATACATGCTACTATTTAACACATGTATATCACCTGACAACTGATTTGTTAATCACCTAACATCAGACATGCTACTGCTTGGCAAGACCTCTTGTCATGACATGACTTGCCACCAGACTAATAGCAATCTCTTGACATGACTTGTCACCTGCCAAATATCATCCTCCTGTCATGCTATCACTTAACACCCGGCATGATATACTTGACTCTTACGATTATCACGATAACGGGAATGATAACCTGACATCATGTTTACATCTTGATATATTACAGTACAAACCGTACTCCTGATATACATGTATTCCTGATATTCCTGACTTGTTCCTGCTCGTTCCTGGAATCTGATAATCATCTAATAAACCATAAAAAGGAACAACTTGCATCGGGTCGGGGGAAACTTGCGGCTATCAATATGTGTTCGTGTTTACAGTGGTATTAGGCATGTTGTGCAACTAAAACTTCCGGTCTGACCTGTGGGCCTCCAGGCGACCGAGGGGAGTGCTGGCTCCCTCCTTCCTGGTACCATCATGATAAGGGCATTCCATAAGACCCTCCTGTACGCCTTGCGGCTGGTTCCGAGCACCAGTAACGGAACGTCATGGACCGTGGTCCCGGGCAAGCACGGGACCCACTGTAAACATAGTTCGTTGATACCCCCGTTGGTTTCCAATAACAACCTTGCTTTACTCAGATATGGATATATGTGTGCTGGGACGCTAGTTCACATACCTAGATATCAGGGTAAGACGAGTAATAATAAAGTGTCAAGATAATAACCTGCTCTTTAAGTTGTAAGTAGAAGTATGTGGAATGGGACGCATACTGAAGCCTGCAACTTAGACGGCTATGAATCTGTGATGTGCCTCGCCATATTTGCTTGTACTGGATTTTACATCGGATTTTCGATTTTATGGTTATTATTATATTTGCTGCTCATACCCTGCTTTACCACTTGTATCCTATTCCACCAGTCTCCTGATCTTGTCTTATCATACCACGAGTACTTCCTGCTTGATATCACTTATCACATCTACTTGCTTACATGCTTCTGCTCACGACACGGTTTTCAATGTATGATTATGGTTCGGTTTTATCGATACACATATGCTTATCTCAGCACGCCATCTGGCTTTTGTATCACCATTCGCCTGGGGAGTTTCATCTGACTCCCCTGGACTCTCATGTCCAGGTCATGGAGCTTGGAGCGTGTGGATTCTCCCAGTTGCTGATCAGAATGGCGCAGCGGTAGCGTGGATCTCCAGCAGACCATCTGAAGCTCTATCCTTCCAGGCCCCCTGTATGCCTCTCGAGTTTTCCTTTTGTAAACTCGTGAGTGCCTTTTGTACTGTTCATACTTGTACATCTCTTTGTAATCTCACAATTGCGCATATCAGTGATGTAATATTTATGTAATATTGGATCACCTCTGGTGATAACATTGTAATTGTACTCATATGTTGGAATGTATAATGCACCACTTGCTTCCGTACTCTGATTCTTGCCTGTACTGATGCTTAGCGTATATACGTGAGGGTATTTCTGACCTGCGTATATACGTCGCAGTAACGTCTCCGTACCCGCGGGATCGGGGCGTTACAGGTTGGTATCAGAGCTTAGGCTCTCACCTCCTCAGTACGTCCAGATGGCAAATTAATGGTAAAGAAATTTGCAACTGGAATGCATGAGTCCTGGTTATACAGTCCAACTACAAGTACAGAGTTATCTACTCCTTCTTGATCATCTTTTCTTTGATTCCTTACTTCCATCTTTCCCCTGTTTTGGTTTTTCGAAGCCTTTATACCAACTTAAGATATGGATATACCAGAGGGGTAGTGGCTGGTTCTGAATGAAGCTATTATGTGATCTCTTCGGTCAACTCTGTGAAGCTCGGTATTCTCAGGATTGATCCCGATCGGGTTATCTTTCAGAAGTCAGTAGTCGGGATTCTCTACGGGTATTCTATATTCTCGGCTGTATCTTTCAGAGTGATCGATGCCTGGTATTCGGAATTCTCAATTATCGGTCTTCCTTATTACGCTCAGGACTATCAGGATTTTCTTTATCTTCAGTATTCTGGCTCATTCTTAGAGCGATATTAAGTATGCAGTACGGCGGGAATTCTATTGCAAAGCTGTGGTATCAGTCAGTATTATTCGGCATCGTTCGGAGATTTATACAGCCGGAAGTGCCGAAGATGTCTGTATTCTGATTAATTACCAGTCAACTTGAGGGCCCTACCTATAGTGCTTCATATCTTAATTTGTATAAATTCCGCCCTTGTCCTCTTTGTGTTCAATTTACCCCTTAACGAAATTGCGAGGACGCAATTTTTTGTAAGGTGGATGGATTGTAACACCCCGCTCCCAGAATACGTACTTAGTTGCGTATTCAGATTTTCGATCGTATTTTTCGATTTACTTCCTGTATTTGTTTTGTATTATGAATTATTTATATGATCGTTTTGTCTTGGATCCGGATTCACGGACCCGGAGTCAGCCCTAGTCTGAACCGAGGGCCCGATCCGAGAGTATTGCTCAATTTGGACATTCTGGTATTTAGATTTGACCGATTTTAGTTTTAAACATCATTTTCTAATATTTTAGATTTTCTATGATTTTCTGGAATTTTCCTGAATTAAAATGAAAATCTTCAAAACCGGTGTCGACCAGTGCCGCTGACCGATTCCCGAATTTTTAATTTACAAACGGATTGGAATTTCAAGAAGAGTCTTTTTACATTATCTCTTAGAATCACATTTCCTATCTAAATACCTTTTCTGGAGATTTTATGAATTTATGAAAATTCCACCGGATTCGGTATCGGCCAGTATCGCTGGTTAATTCCAGGATTTTTAGTTTACAATCGGAGTTGAATTTCTGAATTCTGCTTTCACTTTACTTTTTAAAATCATACTTTATTCTTTAATACATTTTCTGGGATTTTTCAGAAATTATCAAAATCCGGCCAATCCGGTGTAGACCGAGATTGACGGTTGACTTCAGGATTTTTATATTGAAGATGGGATTTTATTTCTGAAAACCGATTTCACCAAAAATCTTTATATAATATTTATTATTTTTGAGAATTTTTGGGAAGCTTTCCGAGTTACTCTAATTTTCGGGCTTTTCTGGAGTTTCCGGTGTTTTCCCCGAATACCGGAATCTATCCAAATATTATATTTATTTATTTACTTTTCTCTCTCCCTCCTCAGACGCGAGAATCCTCAGTCCCGGATTTGATCTTAAATGCGGAGATTCCATTTCTATCTGCATTTAATGCACTGCTAATCAATTCCAATCAAGTCATTATGACTTTTGTCTTTTTGTTAAACGCAGCTTTTTAGCTTTTTCCCTGGGCGCGGCTTTAACTCCCGCGTTTGGCCCATTTTGGCCTAAACGCAGGTGGAGGGCTGCGTTTGGAGAAGGAGACACAACTTTCTTTTGTGCGTTCTCTTTTGTCTTAGAAAGAGAGGACAACAATATTATATTATATCTCCTTCCATTATATAACCACTCCCTCCTTCTCTCTCTTTCGTTTCTCTTCTTCTTCTTTTTGCAGTCAACAGAGAGGCCAACGGCAGCCCACTCCCTTGGCCGGCCACTACTCCACCATCTCCTCCACCATCTCCTCCACCAAATCCTCCACCATTCTCCCCTCCATCTCCTCCTCCATTTCCAACAACAACACCACCTCCGTAACATCTTCTTCCTCCTCTTTTTCACCATAAAACACCAAACAACCCATCCTCTCCATCAAACTTCACCACCCTCTCCACCACCACCTGCACCACCGTAACTTCCACCAAGCATACCATCTTCTCCTCCTCGTCATCCTCTTTCCGACGAACTATAGATTCGTTCCCCGTAACATCGTTT
The DNA here is from genome assembly GCA_038442645.1 of Agave tequilana. Lineage (NCBI taxonomy): Eukaryota > Viridiplantae > Streptophyta > Magnoliopsida > Asparagales > Asparagaceae > Agave > Agave tequilana. The sequence goes on from JAVJIF010014245.1 coordinate 63,249, forward strand.
GCAAAATCCCATTTTTTCAAAGTGAACTATACTTGCACCATCAACCTCCTTCCCTTGTGAAGGCCGGTACCCTCCTTTTGGATTGGGGCCGTGCTCTTCTTCGTTGGCAAGACTCCAAGGCCGGTACCCTCCTTTTGGATTGGGACCGCGCTCTTCTTCGTGTATTTTATATCAACAAACACAAACCCTCAAAAGTTGGTTCTGTTCTCTGTTTGTCCAGCATTAGTCGACTTGATCCATGTATTAGTCGACTTGAACCCCTTATTAGTCGACTACACCCTTGTCCCAAGTCGACTAACTTAATTGAGACGCGGCCTTATTACTGAAGACGCGACTTTATAAGTCGACTACTCCCTTGATCCTAGTCGACTAACTTTTTCTGAAGACGCGACTCTATGAAACGCAGCTTTACTAGTCGACTACCCCTTTACCCCTAGTCGACTAACTTTTTCCTGAAGACGCGACCCTTTGAGACGCAGCCTTATTAGTCGACTACCCCTTTCTCTATAGTCGACTAACTCCTTTATAAGTCGACTAATTGCCTCTTCCTAGTCGACTAACTTTTGGCTGCCTACTTTTCCGCGTCTTCCTATTTTTCTGCGTCTCCTCCTCTCTCTTTCCTGCGTCTCTACCCTCTCTCTCTTGCGTCTCTCTCTCCGCGTTTCCCTCCTTTCTTTCTTTCTCTCTCCTCTCCCTCATTCCCTTTCTCTCTCTTGATTTTCTATCACTTTCTCCCTAACGCGTTGACGCGTTGATTTCTTGGATTCCGGTGATCGGGAATTTCACTATATTTTCGAGACTTAGGCGAGTGTTCTCGCTCTCGCCTCCATTTGGGTTTCCCCGCTTCGTCGGGTCGACATGTGTTTTACTCTATGTTTTCATATATTATGTATTGGGCTGAGTCCCTGTATTTGTGCATGGCCGAGTGCCAAGAACTAGACCCTTCAGCCTCCGGTCACTCACTATCTCGAAAGGGAAGTGATTGGGACCGTCAGGTCTTCGGCCCCGCCTGGTTGTCATGATCAGCGTTCAGTGCTTTACCACTTGATTCGTCTAGGTGAGATGCTGCCGGATTTCTACTCGCACTTTAAGCCGAGTTGTCCCGGTAACCTTGCCAGACGCTCTAGTGTTAAATACTGTTTGCTGCCTGTACACTCCAGCTTGCTCAGCTCCGCTTGATTGTGCTCAACTACTATTCTATCACATGCCATGTACTTACCTGACTTGCTAACACTTGACATGCTTTATACATGCTACTATTTAACACATGTATATCACCTGACAACTGATTTGTTAATCACCTAACATCAGACATGCTACTGCTTGGCAAGACCTCTTGTCATGACATGACTTGCCACCAGACTAATATCAATCTCTTGACTTGACTTGTCACCTGCCAAATATCATCCTCCTGTCATGCTATCACTTAACACCCGGCATGATATACTTGACTCTTACGATTATCACGATAACGGGAATGATAACCTGACATCATGTTTACATCTTGATATATTACAGTACAAACCGTACTCCTGATATACATGTATTCCTGATATTCCTGACTTGTTCCTGCTCGTTCCCGGAATCTGATAATCATCTAATAAACCATAAAAAGGAACAACTTGCATCGGGTCGGGGGAAACTTGCGGCTATCAATATGTGTTTGTGTTTACAGTGGTATTAGGCATGTTGTGCAACTAAAACTTCCGGTCTGACCTGTGGGCCTCCAGGCGACCGAGGGGAGTGCTGGCTCCCTCCTTCCTGGTACCATCATGATAAGGGCATTCCATAAGACCCTCCTGTACGCCTTGCGGCTGGTTCCGAGCACCAGTAACGGAACGTCATGGACCGTGGTCCCGGGCAAGCACGGGACCCACTGTAAACATAGTTCGTTGATACCCCCGTTGGTTTCCAATAACAACCTTGCTTTACTCAGATATGGATATATGTGCGCTGGGACGCTAGTTCATATACCTAGATATCAGGGTAAGACGAGTAATAATAAAGTGTCAAGATAATAACCTGCTCTTTAAGTTGTAAGTAGAAGTATATGGAATGGGACGCATACTGAAGCCTGCAACTTAGACGGCTATGAATCTGTGATGTGCCTCGCCATATTTGCTTGTACTGGATTTTACATCGGATTTCCGGTTTTATGGTTATTATTATATTTGCTGCTCATACCCTGCTTTACCACTTGTATCCTATTCCACCAGTCTCCTGATCTTGTCTTATCATACCACGAGTACTTCCTGCTTGATATCACTTATCACATCTACTTGCTTACATGCTTCTGCTCACGACACGGTTTTCAATGTATGATTATGGTTCGGTTTTATCGATACACATATGCTTATCTCAGCACGCCATCTGGCTTTTGTATCACCATTCGCCTGGGGAGTTCCATCTGACTCCCCTGGACTCTCATGTCCAGGTCATGGAGCTTGGAGCGTGTGGATTCTCCCAGTTGCTGATCAGAATGGCGCAGCGGTAGCGTGGATCTCCAGCAGACCATCTGAAGCTCTATCCTTCCAGGCCCCCTGTATGCCTCTCGAGTTTTCCTTTTGTAAACTCGTGAGTGCCTTTTGTACTGTTCATACTTGTACATCTCTTTGTAATCTCGCAATTGCGCATATCAGTGATGTAATATTCATGTAATATTGGATCACCTCTGGTGATAACTTTGTAATTGTACTCATATGTTGGAATGTATAATGCACCACTTGCTTCCGTACTCTGATTCTTGCCTGTACTGATGCTTAGCGTATATACGTGAGGGTATTTCTGACCTGCGTATATACGTCGCAGTAACGTCTCCGTACCCGCGGGATCGGGGTGTTACAAAGTATCACCCAAGAATGTTTTCTAAACTATATGCTATGCATACGTACCTTGTTTCTAGCTATCTTCAATAGTAATTGTAAAATAAACGTAATTAGATAAATGCCCAGAATGCAAGTCTAAACGTTTTTTAAGCAATTAACAATCACTCAGATTACTGTTGGATTAAAAATAGGGATTGTGAATATCAGATATAACACAAAAAACTTTATTTTTGCAAGCAATATGTCCTGCAAAAAAGAGTTTTTAGTAGTCCACAAATTTTTAAACTTGTGCTGCAATTTTTTGAAATTCTGTTTCCTACTTTCGAGAGTAGGGGCACAAAATACCAAGTCTTTTCCTGTAAAGCTTGAGTGCTAAATCTGAATCTTGACGTCCCTGAAATAAGACACCAAACTTGTTAAAAAAATAAAGACATCGTTCCCTCCCCGACAACAGTGCCAAAAATTGATTGTAAAATGAAAGTGATGAGAATTATCGTATAGCTTTGGGCTAACGGTCGTGCCCATGAGGAGGAATGTGATAGAAGATTTTCAGTGTTTTTGTTAAGTAACAAAGAATTGAGTTGGTGTCTTTCTTTCTTTTTTTTATAAATTGAAAAAGAGAATGGAGAGAAGGAAAATGATTAAAGGAAAAATTGCAAACTTAGAGAAGGCTTTGGAAAAGGTGATTTAAAAAGCTTGAAGAGTGATTTGTTGTTTTTAATATAAGAAGAAGATCTGGGCTCACTATCTCACTACTCAACGATGTGTTCTTCTCTTGAATTCTTAGTGCCTCAACTTGATCATAGGTAAAAACTTAAGCTTGAGTTTAGAAAGTTTTAAGCAAAGCAAATAAGATAGTTTGAAAAAGTTAACTCTTTTCTTTAAGAAATCATCTTGAATTGAATGTTAAATCATCAAGTATTTCAAGTATGAAATAAAAACAAGTTCAAGAGAAGTTTAAGAAGAAGTAGAAGTTTAGAAATGCAAACCCATCCTCATGTGCCTTCAAGAACACTTTCAAAGAAGAAAGGCTTAGTTTAGGCATGCATATGATTTCATTGGGTCTTTACATCAAAACCATTCAAAAAGAAGAGGGATCAAAGAGAGGAACAATAGTGAGCCCAGAAAACAAATTTAGCTACTCATGGAAGATGAAAAATAATACTTGTAAATAAAATAAGACATACCGTGAATTGGAGTGGAAGAAGAGAAAACTTGATCCTTTTATTAATGTCACTTCAATCTTCAGATTACAATCACTCAACCCCTCTCTCTCACTGGTATTTAACTGAACTACAAATTGTAAAATAGAGATACAACTTATATTGTATCTAACAAAGAGCCTAAACCTTAAAAACAAAGAGAAAAACTTAAACTAAGTTCCGGTCCCTTTTTCTCTGAAAAATACAGTATTTATAGGCAAAAACTAAACGGGGGAGGACGTACGAAGATAGGGGGAGCAAATGCTCCCCCAACAAAGTCCAACAAGTTGCGGAAACACGACCAAAACCGCGTTTCTGCGGCCTTGGTGTGGCCAGGTGGCCACACCAGGTTGGTGGCTCTTGCTCGTTTGATGTTCTGACTTTATCTCCTGCTGGTTTTCCCGTTTCAGCTCCAAGATTTGATGAAACAGCCTTTGATCTTTGGTTTTAACCATTTGATTTGAGAAGATTCATTCTAACCGGTTTTTAACCTCTCTGATTTGCCATGACCTGCCCTGATTTCTTGATTTCGAATTAAATCAGAATTAAATCAGAATTTGATGGGCTTTTGGGCTCGTTTCTCTTTCCTATCCTTTAGCAATGGCCTGCATTTTATAAAGAAAAATAGGACTTATTACTATGATTTATTTAGATAATAAACATGAAAATATGACAATAAATATGTAATATATATGACTAATCACTCTTCTATCTCCATCCTTTCTCTACAGTGGTTGTTCCTCCAAAGTAAAGACAATATTCTTCCTGAAATTTGTCTTGGTCCTGCTGCTTTGATAATCCTGTGAAGGTACTGGTTAACTACGGTTCGACCGTATGATGATTTGGTAATGCTTTTCAAATACCGTGAAGAAGTGTTGTATCTTGGGAGACCAGCGTCTAGTAAACAGACCAGATAAGGCATTCAAATTCAAATTTTAAAAGGATATGTACAAATATCATTTGGCATTATTCTTTAAAAAGTAAATCAATTTTATTGTATAAAAAATTATTAAAAATTATATATACTTTATTCTTTTATCAATAACATCAAATTTTTTAATTTTAGTAGATTTGTCAATTTATTATAATGAAATGCATTATGACAGGCTCCATCATATAAGATATATTCTATTTTCAGGTTTGTTATCGGGTTTTGGGCTTTGAAAATGGATCGTATCCGAGCCCGACCAGATAAGGATTTCATATTTAATTTTCAAGATTCAAACCTTTTAAATGACTAAAGGGTTGGATTGAGTAACTAAATTTTCAGTTACCACTCAAGATTCTAGGTATATCTCAAGGTGAATGGGAGCAAATTTATTTCTTAGTTATGTGTGGATGATATAGCTACTACAAAGGACACAAATTTACTTCAAAGTACCAAGCAATTATTTTCCATTGATGTGAAAAGGGGAAAAGTTTACAAAATTTGAAGAGAATTACAAGTAATGATGAAAAATAACAAGTATCTCTCTTTGAAATTTCTGAGAAAGTGTGTCAGTGAAAGTCTGATCGGCGCGTGACCACTTTGTTCTGTTGCCGATGCAAGTGATTGAGTCTCAGGTCTTCAGCTTAGGAACTTTTTTTCGCCTCGTTCCGAAAATCCTTCGAGAGAGGAAGATCTTGAGGATATTCGTACCCTGAAGGAGAAATAAAATTCTCTAAAAAAAGCTCGAAAACTAAAGAGTGATCTCTTGGGAGATTTTTCAGCCTATCCAGAAGATTAACCAGCCAAAAAGATCAGCTCCCCCCCAAAAAAAGCAACCCCCAAGCTCCTCATTGCAATCAGCTATTTATAGGCTCTATGGGGTATAACTGCTCTCTCAAAAATCAGCAAAATGTGTCAGTTTAGCTTCGCATCTGAAGCTAGAATTGCTTTGCTACAAAGCTAAATGCAGCTTGGGCGAAGTTAGAAACCACATGCGAAGCTAATTAGCCAGCTAGCTTAGGGATCGTTGCACCAATCCCATGATTTGCTCCATCAAGTGAGGGATTTTCCTTGAACTTCTACAAATAATTAAGGAGTAAAAAGATCACAACAATAAATTGCCAAAAAGTGATATTACCATATTAATCTCGTACTGAGATTTTCAAATGGTCAAAAATAATCATAAAAGCCCGCAACGGAGCTAAGCTTCATGCGAAGCTGAGAAATGAGCCCACTGCGGAGCTAAAAAAGAGCTTGCAGCGAAGCTAGAAAAGAGCTTGTAGTGAAGCTAAAAGATAGCTCTTTGACAGAGCTTAGGTTAGCTTCAGAAGTGAAGCTAAGAAATGAGCCCTCAGTGGAGCTATTCTGATCTTGCCGTGAAGCTAGAGCTGAGCTTGGAACGAAGCTAAATGTTATCCTGTTGGGCTTCTTCAGAAGGCGAATACTTGGTTCACTGTTTGCTTCATTGGATCAGTGGAGTCCAAGTCACTGGTTTGTCTATCAGGGATGAACAGGTCTTTAACCTGTCTGCGACTTATCTTTTAGAAGTGTCAACAAATTAGATATCGTTCGGACCGGTTGTAGAGCTGCCTTGGAGTTTGTCTTTTCGGAATATCAACAAACCCCCCTTCAAAGTTTTTGTGAATCCGTAATGAATTGGTACAGATTCCGGAATACTTTAAACGTGAAGCCTGTAACCTAACTTTTGATCTAAATTCTGTAGGCTAAAACTCACTGAAGACAAGTCCTCAGATGTGGACCTTACTCAAACGTGAAGGTCAATTTTCAGCTCAAACGCGAACCTCGTGTCTAATGGTAAACGCGGGCCTAAGTCTGCCCAGCGTTCCAACTCAAACGCGGAAGCTCAACCAAGCCTGTGTCTCAACTTAAGTGCGAGCTTGTGAAGCCCGCGTTCCAACTCAAACGTGGAAGCTCAACCAAGCTCGCATCTCAACTTAAACGCGAGGCTGCGAAGCCCACATTCCAACTCAAATGCGAAGCTCAACTAAGCCCGCGTCTCAACTCAAACGCAGAGATCAATCAAGCCCGCGTCTCAACTCAAGCGCTAGCTTGCCAAGCCCTCGTTCCAACTTAAACACAGAGCTTAACTTAAGTCTGTGTCTTAACTCAAACACGGGCCTGGGAGCCCCGCATTTCAACAACAGAATAGAACCCGCGAGGGTCGCATTTCTATTGTAACAGCCCATTACTGGGCCAATTAATACCAACGTAAAGTGAGAGTTAATCTCATTATAAAGAGATTCTAGGGGACAATTCTACCCCTGAATACCTCTATAAATATCCATGAAAGCTATTGAAAGGGAGGTAGCCTTTTGGGTGAAGGGGAGAATCTTTAATATTCAAGAGAAGAAAGAGAGAGAAAGAAGTTTTCTTCTTCAAAAAGAGAACTCCAAAACTTGTTGTGTTCAAGTGGAGTGATCTTACATCCCTAAAATGATCCAAGAGAAGCTTATTGTTCAGTCGGTCAATAGAGAATAAGATTCACTTTCCATCGTCACAAGAAGAACCCAGCCTTAAATAAAGGGGAAATTCAAATATCCTCCCCCTTTTGTAAACAGAGTTTGATCCATTGTAATTTTCTTTGAAATCAATAAGAATTTTACTTCTCATTTTTTCGATTAAACAAAAGATGGTGACTCCACTGGGGAACTGTTTCTTTACCAACGAGAACATCTTGATGCGAGCTGATGTCAAGCTCATGGATCAACGGTCAAATCACTCATCGTCGAATTCGACCAAGGAAAATTTGAAAAAAATTCTTTCTTCGGGCTCCTATAGCCCAAAACCAACACGGCAGTACCGCAGAGTCTCTGCAGGGACCCGCTCTTAAGTCACTTCAGAGATTTTTTTCAAAAGTCTTATGCGTCATTGCTCACAGCGCCGTGTCCAGCGAGGTTTTGAAAACATCCCGTGTAGCCCGCATGGCTCGCGTAAACGTCTCTCAGGAGACCCGCAGGGCCAGTATGACAGCTCATGGTGATGAAGGCTGGTCCAGCTATCTCTCTCCTCTCCAAACTCCGTAATTTCAGGTTGTTGGGGGTTCCCACAGCTTCCGAGGCTCAACCGAAATGCTGAACGTCGGTGAAGATGTCACACCCGTCGGTAACAAATTGAAAATTCTACAGTTGTAATCTGCTTTGCATATACAAAACGTGAGGCTCAAACCCGCGTTTCTTCAAAGCAGCGCGCGTTCTCCAAACACGTGTCTCAACGCCCAAATGTGAGGTTCGCATTTTTGCTCCAAAACGCAAGACCGGCGTCTGTGCAGATGCAGAACGTGAGCCTCAGACCCGCGTTTCTCCGAAGCAACATGAGACCTGCGTTCTTCAAACGCGCATCTCAACGCCAAAGCGCGAGAGCGGCGTTTTAGTCCCAAAACGTGAGACTCGCGTCTAGTCTATGCCAGAACATAATTCTCGCGAAGTTCGCGTTTTGCAGCACACTCTGCCAAAACACGAAGCTAAAACCCGCGTTCAGCCTCAAATGGCCCGGGTCAAAATTGATCCAAAAAGTCCTCATCCCCAAGGATTCGAGGCTGGTCCTTTGGATACCCCTACAACGAATGTAAGGGACTACTTGACAAAGAAAATCAAATCACTTCCCAACGCTGCAGTGAACAGCTCGTCACAACAGTACTCTTCATATGCCACTGCAACTCTAATGCGAGCAAGTCGTCGATATTTAATCAGTTGTCAGTCGCCGCAATCTCTAATTCAGCCAAGAGATGCCGCTCCCGCCAGAAGAAGTCATTCTCTGACGTGGAGTCCCTGAGGTAACTTCAAACATGATGGGTTCATGTACCATACCGAGCAAGTCCAATGGGAAGCAACCGGTCATCGGAGTCTGCTCCGACAAGTCTGACGATGAACCTTCCTCTAGTTTAAAATATATACTGAGCGAATCAGAAGGAGTGTACTAGCACACTCGCATCCGTACTGGTACAATTGTCCCAGTGAACTACAGTGCCTTAAATCACAATAATACATATATCGAGCATATCATATGATTTATACAATAATAAAAATTAGTACTATTTGGTATTTTAATCAATCTCTTTCAGTGTCCCATACTACTGGCAGTTCATACCAAAGCCCGTACTCCAGATGAACACATCCAAGCATGGCATACAGGTACCATTATTCGGACGAGAGAGTGACCAAATAACAAGCACTCCCAATGTCACTATTATTTATACTGATTTATTATGTTAATTGGAAACTCAATGGTCAAGAAGCTCTAGTTGGATGGGTGTACCTCATGCATACCCGAGATAACGGCCTTATCAGTCCCCTGGCTACTGAACCAGGGCCAGCCCGCTAGGGTTGTAACAGGAAACATGAAACAGTACAGTCAGTAGCCAGCACTACCCCATCCCCTGCAGTGAGATGTATAATGGATGCAGGACATCCACCCGACAAAACCTAATCAACTATCAAGCCCCCACCATCCTCATGTTATATTTGTTATAATTAAGTTACACAGTATATCAAGAACAATAACAATAATCATAACACGTGTCAGGTTAACAGGACATGTATAGGATAACATGAGGCATGCGATCCATAAGACGTGGGACTCTAGAGGTGGTCCTCACGGATCCATGTACAAGATAACAAGATAACAGGATAACATGAGGTATAATATTCTGGGTAGCACTTAACTTCGCACATCTTAATCAATTGCTGGTATGTCCCAGCAACAAGATTATTATATCGATATCGATATCAGAAACAAGAAACATACGTAAATAGTAATCTAACAAGAATACAATATACGCATAACAATCAGTCATGTAACAAGAGTTGTAATTCATGGAACAGGAATACTGGAACAATCAAAGTATGTATATAAATAAATCCATGAGACAATTACATGCAATAACAGTGTAGATTACCGTGTAACGGTGATACAGGTATATGAAATACATGTGTAGCGTATTCGTGCACTCGGTGGTACCAGTACACATAATAACAGTGTTAAGTGTATCAAGTGTCTATATGAAATCACAGTACCCAGTGTACAGGCGTGTCTGTGTATCATGTACAATGATACTAATACATGTAATCTATAACAGTGTCCAGGAACATGTCGTAACAGTGTCAGTGTATCAGTGGTGTAACGGTGACCGTGTCGGGGTGATAGGTGTAACATGAGCATATGTCAATATATTTATAGTTATATCAGTATTCAGTATACCACTTTTATATAATTACTGTTATCGGTATCATAAAAAAATTATAAACAATTACAAGTCTTTACATCTTCCAATAATCCTTTCGTTGCTAAGCAAAGAATCTAAACCAACATGTCCCAGTCTCGAAACCATAACTGGTAGAATCAATATCCAAATGTTTTAAAGCTGCCAAATTTTCAATAACTACACTACCCTTCCAGTAGTACAAGTTGTTGCATCGAATGCCCTTCAACACAGCCAATGAGCCACAAAATATCTTGAAAATGCCTTCTCTAAGAGTCTCTCTCAGGCTCTGCACCTCCAAAACTCCAATCGAAATCACGTTCTTCTTAAACTAAGATACATACCTCACATCCTTCAACTCTCTCACCATCTCATCTGACAACTTGATGCGAACTATACCTATCCCTTTCATATGGCATGTGTGATCATCAACGAACAACACTAAGCCTCCATCTAGTTTTTCAAAACTAGCAAACCACTCTCTCTGGGGACAAGCGTGATAGGTAGCACCCTATGCAAAATTCACTCAAATTTCTTTGAGTAGCAAACGGTAGGGGTGATAGAAAGTGAAAATACAGATGAGTTAGAATTATTACCATCTCTCATTGCGGCATTAGTCTCTGGTTTTGACTCCTTATTCTTGAACCTTAGACAATCAACTTTTCAGGGCTTTTCCTCTTTGCAGAAAGTACACTGATTTTTTTCCAAATGATGACTACCAGTTTTATCAATATCTCTCTTGTCTTTCGATGATTGGAACCAATTTCTCTTACAGTCAACGCATTTGCTAATGTGCTAATGGAAGATTGTTTAACCTTCTTCCTCAACTCATGATTAACAAGAGCAGTTGTTGCCTCATTATAGCTAAGTGATTTCTTATCATTGATCAAGGTTAGAACGAATGTCTCATATTCCTCATCCGGAAGAGAATTCAATAGAATCATTGCCTTGTCCTCATCCTTAATCACCTCTTCCATGTTAGCTAAATCTGTAAGAAACTTTGTGTAGTTGTTCATGTGCTCACCAAAAAAAAATTCTTATTCAACTGGAAGCAATAAAGCCTCCTTTTTAGATACAAGTGATTCTCAACGTTCGTAAAGTAGTTGTATTCTATGATCTCCCAAATCTTCCACGCAGAAGTCTCATTCATCATATGTTATTTCAGATCTTGTGTCAAGCAAGATCTGATGACGCCACACGCCATCCGATACATCTTGTCACAATCTTTTTCTGAAATCTCCTTTGGTTTGTTCTCCAATAGCAAAGCACCTTTCAAATTCAATGCAATCAGTACATCTATCACCTCTCATCTCCACATACTAAAGTTGTTCGTGCCATCGAACTTCACCGCATAGATCTATGCTTGGTGAATATTCACGGTTCTCACTGTGGCTTGAATTATTCGAAAAACCAACTAAAAATGGATCCAAATAGATAAAGATCAAAACTTTACCTCCAATTGAAATTCTAGACGAGTTTTCAAACGATCTACTCCACCCAAACGAACTCCTCACAAAACTGAAAAGCTCTAATATCACTTGTTGTGCTCTGATACCACTTGTCATGTGCGGCTCCTGGAAGAATCACCAAACCTCAGATTAATATTAGAGTATCAAACATCATACGTCAATCACCGACACAAATATAGCATGAATATAGATAACCAATGATAAAACAAGAGATTTAACGAGATTCGACAATTTGTCTACGTCCTCGGGGTAGAAGGGAGAAAATCTTATTCAATCAACTAAGTTACAAGGGTTACAAATTGATTTGAAGATCTAACTGGAGAATCTACGCAATTTGCTATAGAATTCTCTCAAGCTAACTAACCCTAAAGCTCTCTAATTCTCTCTTTCATTACAATTTGGGTACATAAACTCTACTTATATAGCCAGAGAAAAGAAAACCAAATACCCAGAGTTTGGGTCAAAACTGAAATCAGAATTCAACTTGAAATGGAATCAGAATTTGGATCGAAGATGCCTAGATTGTTGCCGTTGTCGACATGGCTGTCGACATCGTTGTCCCGAAAGTTGGCCTATCTTAGATTTTTGATAGCTTTGCCAGAGCTGTCGAAAGTTGTCTCTAAAAACAGAACCGATTTCAATCCATCATATCTCTCTCGTTTCTTATCAGAATTCAATGATTCAAAAAACACTAGAAAGATCTTCGAGTTACCTACATCTCTAATGGGGACGCCAAATTCATTTAAGACCTCTTTTTTGGTCTGCCGATAGCATCAAGTGGGTCCTGCATTTCCGATACTCTTTCCGTGCTTGCTCCTTTCTCTGGGCCATCTCCAATTGAGTTAAAATTTTTTTTATTTTTCATCTTCTCCCCCACAACTGGTGCATGAACTGTAGTATTGAAGATGTCTTGGGCTGATGAAATAGGGTTGATGAGAATGAAGATGGAGAGCAAGAAGATGATCAATGGGAATGTGATAAGAGAGTAACTTGGGCAATGTCATTAGATGGGACTTCAAGCCTATGCTCAATTCCATTACTGCTATGGGCCATTCAATTCGCTTCAGATTATTCACAAAATGACACAGTAATCTCTACTATTTCAAGCAAACTCTTGAATCTTTATTAGCTTTTAATTATTTTTAGACGATATTTATTATGTCGTTCAAATTAAAAATTATGCTTAATTAAATACTGCTCAATTATGAATTCTATCACTTTATTTGAGAATATATAGGTATTTAATATGTTATTTTCATCTAAAGAGTATTTTCATTTAATTTCCATCGTGATTGTTTCTCTTGGCACGTGTCCAGTGACACATAATCACAATACTAACACACTATATATTCTCCTTCAAACAAATGTTGCTTAAAGAGATTGTCTAAGAATCCGAAGACGTGATTGACGACGAGGATCTTCGTCTCATTGCCGGAGTAGTAGAGGTGGTTATCGCTGTGGCGGAGCTGGATTCTGCCGCCGTAGCTGCAGAGGAGGCGGACGCGATCCGAGGAGGAAGAACTCCAGTTCGGTTCATGTGTGTGAGCCACACACACACATTATAAGTCTTATATTGACACGTGAGATTGATTGTTTTATAATATTATAAGAAGTCTAAAGACTTTAAAATTTTATATACCTGAAACTCAACATCATGTTCACGTGTGAACAGAAAATTGACCCTCGTGTATGGGAAACAATGGGTTACCCTCCATGCAACGCTTGTGACTTGTGAGAGTGCAATTAATGTTTGCTATGTGGTCACATCTTGGTTTGTGTCTTGATTTTTATGGGGCTTGATTAAGGTTAAATTTGGGAATTTATTATGAAATGATGGCTGCCAACCTTTGCTGTGCAGTATTAATAATTTTACTATGCGATGACGCAAGCGATGATGCAAGCATGCATAGTGACTATATAGTACCGCAAAGTTCTTCTATAAATAGGTCCTTCCTGATTCATTTCAATGTACACTTCAGAAATCAATAAGAATTCCTACTTCTGCTCTATCTTTAGAATTTTCTGTTTCGGTGTTATAATTTCTCGAGTTTTATAACACTTTATTAGCACGAGCGCTCTAGTTCTGTCCCCAGCATCTACCTCCGTCAGCTCAGAAAAAAGTTCTATCACAAGGCTCTACCTCCATTACCTTAAGGTAAAAGTCTTGTCACGAGCCTCTACTTTCATTGCTCAAGAAAAAGTCCTATCACAAGTCTCATCCTCTGCCTCTACTATCTCAAGCTATCAACATGTCAAACATTACAAAGCTTGAGTTCATTCCACTTGATATCATGGGAAGGAATTATATGTCTTGGGTTATTGACATCGAAATGCATCTCGAGTCAATGAGTCTCATTGAAACCATAAAAGAAATGAACTCTACGTCATCGCAAGAGAAGGCAAAAGTGATCTTTATTCGCAGACATCTTAATAAATATTTAAATTGTGAATATCTCACAGTAAGGGACCCAAGTGTCTCGTGGAAAAATCTCAAAGAAAGATTTGATCATCAAAAGGAAGTTGTGCTCCCTGCCACGCTGATGAATGGAATGCTTTGCGCTTTCAAGACTTCAAGAAAGTCAACGATTATAACTCTACAATGTTCAGAATAGTCAATTGAAATTCTGTGGGGTGGATATCACAGATGAAGAAATGCTGGAGAAAACTTACTCCACATTTCATGCATCTAATATAACACTGCAACAACAATATAGATTGCGTGGATTTAAGAAATATTATGAACTAATTTCATCTCTTCTTGTAGCAGAGAAGAATAATGAACTTTTAATGAAAAATCATCAGTCCCGTCCTACTGGTTCAGCAGCATTTTCAGAAGCAAATGCTGTATTTTTTAAAAATTATGGACGAGGATATAATCATACTCGTGGTCGTGGACGTGGCCGTGGTCGTGGACGTGGCCATGGACGCGGTCGAAGTGATTTTTACAACCCTTTACAAAATAATGTGATCCACAAGAAGCATCATGTAGAAAGACATGATAAGGGAAAAGATGTTTGTGAAAGTTCTCTTCAGAATCGTGAAGATTCCTGTTATAAATGTGGCTCCAAAGGACATTGATCTCGAGTGTGTCAAACGCCAGAGCACCTTTGTAAGCTTTACAAGGCATTCTTAAAAGAAAAAGGAAAGGAAGTGAATTTCACTGAACATGATGATCCTATGGATGATTCAACTCATCTTGATGCTTCAGATTTTACTAATAATTTTGCTGATCTTTCAACCCATTGTGATTCTATGGATACTGCTTGATATGGATTATTCTAATGATGAAGTCAAGATCAAAACTGGAGATATTTGCATACCGGATAATGGTACAATACACACTATTCTCAAACATAAAAGGTACTTCTCCGATTTAAAACCAAAAAAGGCAATTATCAATAAAATATCAGGTCCTGTAGACTTGATTGAAGGAACTAGTAAAGCCAGCTTTATATTGCCAAATGGAACAAAGTTTTTCATAAAAGACGCTTTATTTTCATCAAATTCAAAAGAAAATTGTTGAGTTTTAATGATATATATCTTCATGGATATGATACTTAGTCTGCAACTGAAGGGAATATGAAGTATATGTATCTTACAACTTATGTATCAGGAAAGAAGTACATATTAGAAAAACTATCAAAGCTTTCCTCAGGATTGCATTACACATATATAAATGTGATAGAGCCGCATATAATAGTTAAAGAAGATACAGAGACATTAACTCTTTGGCATGACCGTTTAGGTCACCCTGATTCAATAATGATGCGAGGAATTATTGAGAATTCACATGGACATACATTAAAGGGCCAGAAGCTCCTTCAAAGTAGTAAAATTTCATATGAGGCTTGTTCTCTAAAAAAATTAATCATGAGACCATCACCAACTAAATTAAGAACTGAATCACCTATATTTCTTGAACGTATCCAAGATGATATATGTGGGCCTATACACCCACTGTGTAGACCTTCGATATTTTATGGTATTAATAGATGCCTCTAGTAGATGGTCACACATTTATTTATTATCATCTCTCAATGTGGCATTTGCGAGATTCTTACTCAGATAATTAGATTACGAGCACAATTTTCTGATTATACAATCAAGAAAGTTAGACTTGACAATGCTGGTGAGTTTACGTCTCAGGCTTTTAATGATTATTGATGTCAATTGGGATAGCTATTGAGCATCATGTTACCCATGTACATACACAAAATGGTTTGACTGAATCACTGATTAAGCGCCTCCAGCTTATTACTAGACCATTAATAATGAGAACAAAACTTCTTATTTCTATATGGGGTCATGCAATTTTACATGTTGCAGCATTAATTCGCATCAAACCAAGTGCATATCATGAGTACTCCCCTCTACAATTAGCATTTGGTCAAGAACCAAATATTTTTCATCTTAGAATTTTTGGTTGTGCGGTATATTACCGATTGCTCCACTACAACGTAAAAAGATGAGTCCTCAAAAGAAGACTGGGAATATATGTCGGCTATGAATCTCCTTCTATTATAAGACTTCTTGAGCCTAAAATCGGTGATGTTTTTACGGCTCTGTTTGCTGATTGCCATTTCAATGAGGCAATTTTCCTAGCATTAGGGCGAGAAAAGAAACAACTGAAGAAAGAGATTACATGGAGTGAACCATCCTTATTGCATCTTGATCCTCGCACAAAACGATGTGACTCAGAAGTGCAAAAGATACAAAATGAGTGACTAAATCATGCATACCAGTTGTAAATGCTCCTGCTCGGATTGATATCCCAAAAGGACAATCCGAGAATGAAGTCACTAATGAGTTTAAAACACGCTTGAAGCATGGTAAACCAGTCATTACAAAGATAAAAATTCTTGAAAAAGAAAAAAGCAGATAAGCATGATGACCCAATGTGAAAGAATATGTTCTAGAAGAAACACAAAATAAAACAAATCAAGAGATAAAAAATTCTGAAGGTATAGAAAATCATGAGATCTCTATTGATTATGTCAATACAGGAGGATTATGGAATCAAAATAAGATGAAAAATATGAATGAAATATTTTCCTATTCTGTAGCATGTGATATTGTTAACGGAAGTGATGATCCTGAACCAAGATCCGTCACTGAATATCAAAATAGACATGATTGAAAAAATGAAAAGACATTATACAGGCTGAATTGAATTCGCTTAATAAGCGTAAAGTATTTGGACCTATTATCCTTACGCCTAAAGCCGTGAGACCAGTAGAATACAAATGGGTTTTTGTGCGAAAACGCAACGAGAAAAACGAGACTGTGAGGTAAAAAGCTCGACTTGTTGTTCAAAGTTTTTCACAAAAATCTGTAATTGATTATAAAGAAACGTATTCCCCAGTAATTGATGCAATTACGTTTAGAAATTTAATCAGCCTAGCAGTTTCTAAAAATTTAGAAATGCGTCTTATAGATGTTGTTACAGCTTATTTATATGGGCCGCTTGATAGCAATATTTATATGAAAATCTCTGAAGGATTTAAAATGTCTGAAGCATTAAGTTCAAAACCCAAAGAATTATATTCAATTAAATTACAAAAATCGTTATATGGGTTAAAACAATCAGGGCGCATGTGATATAATCGCTTAAGTGAGTATTTATTAAAAGAAAGATATGTGAATAATCCTATATGCCCATGTATTTTTATAAAGAAAATAACATCCGGATTCATTATCATTACTGTATATGTTGATAATTTAAAATCAATAGGACTCATAAAGAAGTCCTAAAAGCAATGATGTATTTAAAAAATAAATTTGAAATGAAAGACCTTGGGGAAATCAAATATTGTATTGGTTTGCAGATTGAGCACTTTCAAAGTGGAATACTTTTGCATCAATCAAATTATACTGAAAAGGTCTTGAAACGTTTTAACATGGATAAAGCAAATCCTTTGAGCACTCCAATGGTCATTAGATCATTGAATGTGGAAAATGATCCATTTCGCCCTCGCGAAGATAATGAAGAGGTTCTTGGTCCTGAAGTACCATACCTAAGCGTAATTGGAGCTCTTATGTATCTGGCTAATTATATCCGATCAGATATAGCATTTGCTACTAATTTATAAGTAAGATTTAGCTCATCTACTATACGGAGACATTGGAATGGTATTAATCGTGTATTTCGTTATCTTCAAGGAATAATTAATTTTAGTTTATTTTATTTCAGAGGATCAAAACAAGAAATGATTGGTTATGCAAATTCAGGTTACTTGTCAGATCCACATAAAGTCAGATCTCAAACAGGATATGTGTTCACATGTGGAGGTACAACGATCTCTTAGCGTTCACAAAGTAAACACTTATTGTCACTTCTTCTAATCATACTGAAGTCATAGCACTCCATGAAGCAAGTCGATAATGTGTATGGTTAAGGTCTGTAACTCAACACATTCAAGTAACTTGTAGATTACCAGTCAATAGAGACCCAACAGTACTGTTTGAAGACAATGTTGCATGCGTCGCTCAAATGAAGGAAGGATTCATCAAAAGCGACCGAACCAAGCATATACCCCCAAAGTTCTTCTCATTCAGCTAAGAACTTGAAAAGAATAAGGAATTAATATTCAATATATCCGATCAAGTGATAATGCGACAGATCTCTTTACAAAGACACTTCCCACTATAACTCTTAGAAAGCTTATTCGTGATATTGTGATGCGTCATATTAGAGACTTATGAAGAATAACTATTCATGTCAACTTGAGGGGATCTTACGTGGTTGCACTCTTTTTTCTTACTACTTTTTTTCTTACTATGATTTTGTCCCATAGGATTTTCCTGGTAAGATTTTTAACAAGGCAGCATAGAACACGTGTACAGAGATGATATTCTCTTTTTCCCTTCGCTATGATTTTATCCCACTGGGTTTTCTTAGCAAGGTTTTTAATGAGACATCATATATGATTGACAGTCAAGGGGGAGTGTTATGAAACGATGGCTCAACCTTTACTGTGCAGTATTAATGATTTTACTATGCAACGACGCAAGCGATGGCGCAAGCATACATAGTGACTGCATAGTGTCCGAAAGTTTTTCTATAAATAGGCCGTTCCTGATTCATTTCAATGTACACTTCAGAAATCAATAAGAATTCATACTTCTATTCTGTCTCTAGAATTCTCTGTTTAGGTGTTATAATTTCTCAGGTTTTATAACAGAATTGGATTTGTTTGAGAAGGCTTTGGAGGAAAGGGAGAAATAATCAAACTGATGACGTTGACGAGCTTGGGGTTGCTCAGAGAATCGAAGTCTGGGCTTGGGTTTTATCCTTCTACGTATATGGGCCAGGCCCATGATAGTATATCTAATAAATTCACTCTTTATTCCTTTATTCTTATTGTTTAATTTGAAATTATGTGAAAGTCTTTTTAGGTTTTAGGAAAACAATAGCTTTCCTTGGCACTTACATGATTTTAAAGTTTTTGAGTATATACTTCGAGTCAAATTTGAATATAAGTTATAATCTCTTATAATCTCGCTGGCTGAGGCAGGTTCATATAGCAGGGGTAGAAAACTAGAATATGTTTTTCCTTTATTATATTTGGAAACATAAGCGACATCTATCTAGTATATACTCTGATGCGCTATATATTTAGAGCCGGTGGGACAGTGAAGCACCTGCAAGGCATGAGGGTAGGTTTCCGGCCAAGAAGAAAAGAAAGGACATTACAGATGCACTCAAACGACAAACCACAGAAGCTTTCAAAGTTGGCAAGCGATCCAAAGAAACTCGCCTTTCGGATTACCCCCTCCCAGCTAACTTTCTGATTTCCATCTCTTCGTGGAGGATACTTGGCTGCTCTAACTGAGTTTTGTTTTTTTTTTTTTTTTTTTTTTTTTGTATTAACTAGCAAAAAAAAATATACTCTGATGCACTATTTTTCCGAAACGTTGTCACTAGGGCCTGTTTGGTTAAGGGTGGAAGTGAGGAAGTGAGGAATTGAGGAAGTAGTAATAATTCCTTTTGGAACTTGGGAATTGGTTAGTAAGTTTTCCGGTGTTTGGATGTTGTTGGGAAGTGTGGTTTGAAAAATATTTTGTCTTTTCCGGTGTTTGGATGGTAATGTGAAAGTGAAAGTGGAAAAGTTGAACACAAAGTTGACCGTAAAATAATATTAAAATAAAAATTAATTAAGAAAAATAAAAAATAGACTATAATTAGAATGCAAGTGAGAGTTACATGGTCAAAAAATTAACTGTTTTGTGCTACAATTTATTACAAATGTGATTTATATAACCACAAATTAACTGTAGCACTTTGGAAGTGAGAAAATGATTGTGTAAAAGAGAAAAGATAAAAGGAAAAGAGGTTTTCTTATTTTCCTTTTTCGGTGTTTGGATAGATAGAGAAGTGAGCAATTATACTTCCCTATTTCCTTACTTCCGTCCACTTCCTTGCAACCAAGCAGAAGTTTGTGAATACTTATTGGATGCCTGTTAGTTGCTTCTGTACGAATCCAATAAAAAGCTAGTTTAAAACACTAAAAACTCACAAGTTCAACTAAAATTCATCAAACTTTCATTCAGTACTTCTGATATGGGAGACGGATATCATGACCCATGACCCTCTCTCATTTTGTCCCTATCTTTCACCCCCTCACTGATTGAGATAAACGGTAGACGATAGTTAATATTATTTTTTTGTAGAACATTATTAATTAGGTAGTTGTTCAATCCACACATGTTTTGTCCAAACTTTTTTCTTCCCTCTTTTTAATTTTTTTTTGAAGCTGTTTCACATTTGAAGTTAAGTTTTTTTTTTTCCTTTTTAAATAACAAAAGCTGATACTTGAACTTAAAATTCCTGGTGACATTATCCTTTTCTTTATCACAATTAGTTTGAGATTTGATAACACTTATGAACAACTAGTTTGTTAGAAATAGAGACTCTCGTTTCAATATTTGTAGTTTTGGTGCAGATATTACAATTTTTGAAGTATATTACACTTTTTGAAGTATTGATGCAGCAATGGAGAAATTAAAACAGTGTCAATGTCTTTTAAAACTCAAATCGAAGGGGCCTTGCTTCCAGGAGAGAACTTAAAAGAGAAGAATACCTAAGCCCGAAAAGTGTACATTTTAACATGTGCAATATAAAATCCAGTGTTTGGGTACAACTTCTCCGAATATAGAGCAGTTTAGGGTATATATACGGGTAATTTTAAAAAAAAAAAAATCCCTCATTTTAAAAATAATTTAAAAATCAATCTCTTCAAAAAAATATTTTCAGAAATCAATCTTTGACATGTCATGTCAATGTTACGTCGATTCGGCTCGTCAGCGTGATGTTGACACTGACGAGGGGCGACTTTTTGCTCAATCGAGATTGATAACTCCGAGCGAGCTAATATTTTTTTGTCTTGTGTTTGGTCAACCAGGATTGTCAACCCCAGTCGACCATTTTTTCTTTTTTTTTTGGAATTTTGGACTTGAAACATGAAATAGGGGAATAAGATGCAAGGTCAGAATGAACGTCCTCATCCGTGTCCAATTTTGTTAGTGGCAAACCCTCATGCATGTCCACGTGATCTGAGAGAGATACCAGAATTTTGTTGAGAGAGAAACGAGAATGAACGTCCTCATCCACGTCCATTTTTGTTAGTGGCAACCCCTCATGCGTCTCCACGTGATCTGAGAGAAAGAGACCAGAATTTTGTTGAGAGAGAAAACGAGAATGAAAGTCCTCATGAATGTCCAATATAGCATTCCTCATGCACGTACAATTTTGCTAATCTTGGCTTGCAGGGGTTCGCAACCCAAGCCAAGCCAGGCCAAAATTTTTTAAAACTCAAATTTGTTTTGGTCGGGGCTGTCAACTCTAGTCAAGTCGATCGAACTGGGTAGGCAACCCCGGTCGACCGATCACAACAAAAAAAAAAAAATACTAGTTCACTCGAGGTTGTCAACCCCGGTTGACCAAACACGACAAAAATATATATATATTAGTTCGTTCGGGATTGCCGATCCCGGGTAAACACACCCCCCCCCGCAAGCGCCAACGTCACACTGTCGGGCCGAACCGACATGACAAGGATGTGACGTATCAGAAATCAATTTTTGAATTTTTTTTTTTTTTGAGAAGATAGATTTTTAAAATTATTTTTAAGGGGAAGTTTTTTTTTTTTTTTTTGGAAAAATGCCCTCCGAGTGCGCGCGCGCGCACACAAAGGAGATGCCCAAAATTAATTGGGAAAAACTGTTGGGTATTCTGCTTAACAAGAATCAATCTGACAACTAATCAAGATCACTGAGATATCAACAATCTAATTGGCCAGGTCGGCAAATATCAGGTGGGAGGTTTTCCGTTCAATAGAACGTTCCTTAATTTAAGAACCACCTTTCAATTTCCTTCCTTGGTTAAAGCACCAATTAGACTGAATCTAAGTCAGTCTCGATATACTGTAAAGTATATCCCCTGTATAAAGGACTTAGTCCACTTATACAGTATCACTTAGACTGAATCTAAGTCAATCTCGATATACTGTAGAGTATATCCCCTGTATAAAGGACTTAATCCACTTATACAGTATTTGAAGTGAGGTACGCTTAGAGCGAATCTCCTTAAGACAATTACGTCCCCCGCACCGGTGCTAACGGGATAATGGACGCTGGTCTCCCAAGATACAACACTTCTTCACGGTATTTGGATAGCACTACCAAATCACCGTACGGTCGAACCGTAGTCAACCAGTACCTACACAGGATTAGCAAAACAGCGGTATAACGACAAATTTCAAATGAATATTTGTCTTACTCTTTTGGAGGAACACCCACTGTTGAGGACGTAGGAAGGTTGAAGAATTTTGGCAGAATCTCCTTTAGGAAGTCGCTTCGGATTCCCACTTCACTTGGAAGTCGCTCTGGAAGTCGTGGATTCCCACTTCGCTGGAGCCCAGTTCAGAACCGAAGTCAGAACTTTAGAGAGAGAGATCTCAGATTTGGTGTGTCTGAGAATGAACCCCTGGAGCGCTATTTATAGCGCTCCGGAGGGGTATTCTCGTCCGCCAAATTCCAGCAGTTGCGACGGTTCGGACAGAACCGTCGCAACCGATCACCGCCCAACCGCACTGTCGGTTTTTTCGACAGCGGTTGGCGAACGGTCGGATCTGTTCGCGCGGACACCCGTTGGCGGGTGATTCGAATCTTTCCGCGGGCGGGTTGGAGCGGTTCGGCCCATACCTACGGACCCTGATTCAAAAAGAACCAGGCCAGGTAGGGAACCCGAACCCGAACCCGAGCCCGGCCCGGCCCGGCCCGGCCCCGGCGCGCGTGCGCGCACGTACGTATGTACGTGCATAGTTCCCTCCTTTTCGCGCGCGAAAACTCCAAGTACCCAAAGGGCACACCCTTTGTTCTCATTTTTCTCTATTTATACCCCATGAGCTTCCATCACATGGCCAATGTGGGACTAAATGCATGTAGCTAACTTTAGTCCCTTTTGGCTTTGAATTAGGCAATCTTTGGACTTGAATATCTCATTCATTCGAAGTCGGAATTGAACATGTGAATATACCACGTTCATCACAAATGGAAGGAGAACACACTCCAACCATCATCCGGTTGATTCAATCAACAGATCTCGCCATAATTCAACTCGAAGATTCACCTTTTTATTCTTCAATTCCAACAATCCCCCACAATGAATGGAGATTCAAGGAAATGACACACAAAGAGACTGACTCTATTGTGTAAGGTACTTTAGAAAAGAAACTGCATAAGGATAGGTGAAGTAGGTCTTGAACCTTCCATAGTGAAAGCTTTATCGGACTTACCGGCTAATCAGTGAACTAGGTCTTGAACTGTTAGCCGTTAGTGTAAGCCAAGTCAACAAGCTTCACACAGTGACTTTCCAAATCAACTTTGGTTCTCTGTTGTGTCCGTTTTGGCCCTGGACATTCTTAGTTTCAGAGAGTATCTTTAGGGAATAACAGCCTCCATAGAGATTCCCAAAGAGCCGACCCAACTCTATACTCACATAGGTGATGGACCTATTAAGAGTAGTCTACTCTACTCCACTTGTATAGTAACAAGATATAGGCATCATTAAAAGCGTTAAGCTTATCCTTAATCCACTTGTAGAAAAGCACTTATGTGCACCTTAGGCATGGATTGGAGTCAAGCTCCCAAGTGCTTACTTGCTGAGTCAATCATAACTAGTTTTTCCTCTTGAACTTAGTCCGTGGGATCTCCAGTCGCTAAGTGAGGTTTCCATTAAGCTGACTCGGTAAGGTTAGGCTTTTAGACCCATTCCCCTCGATGCGCAGTTTATACGCTCTCCACTTAAACCTTTAGTAAGCGAATCCGCTAAATTATCCTTTGACGATACAAAGTCAATAGAGATAATTCCATTTGAGAGCAACTGCTTCACGGTATTATGTCTACGACGAATATGTCTAGACTTACCGTTGTATATCACATTTTGTGCCCTAGATATAGCTGCTTGATTGTCGCAGTGTATACATATAGCAGGCACTGGCTTTTGCCATAACGGTATATCTTCTAAGAATTGTCGAAGCCATTCTGCTTCTTCTCCAGCCTTATCTAAGGCTATGAATTCTGATTCCATAGTGGAACGGGCAATACATGTTTGCTTAGAAGATTTCCAATATACCGTTGCTCCTGCTAGAGTAAATACGTATCCGCTAGTTGATTTTGATTCCTCAGAATCTGCAATCCAATTAGCATCACTGTATCCTTCCAGTACAGGAGGATACTTTCCATATCTCAAGGCATATTCCTTGGTATGTGATACGTAACCTAATACTCGTAGCAGAGCGGTCCAGTGTAGATCACTAGGATTGCTAGTGTATCTACTTAACTTGCTTACAGCGTAAGCAATATCGGGTCTAGTGCAATTCATTAAATACATTAGACTTCCGATAATCTGAGAATACTCCAACTGGCGTATTCCAGTTCCTGTATTCTTATGAAGGTGGACGTGTGGGAGAAAAGGATTTGTATTCTCTTTTATCCCATGATCCTTGAATCTTTCTATCATCTTATCCACGTAGTGAGATTGAGATAGACTGATTCCATCTGGTGTTCTAGTAATTTTAATTCCTAAAATTACATCAGCAACCCCCAGATCCTTCATATCAAAACTGTTGGATAACATTCTTTTGTGGACTTAATAATCTCAATATTAGTCCCAAGTATCAACATGTCGTCTACATAAAGACAGACAATGATACATGCATCTTCAACTGTTTTCGTGTAAACACACTTATCGTATTCATTGATAGTGAATCCATCTTTGATCATGACACTATCAAATTTCTCATGCCATTGTTTAGGAGCCTGCTTTAAACCATATAAGGATTTTACCAATTTACACACCTTGTGTTCTTGGCCCTTGACTTTAAATCCTTCAGGTTGCTCCATATATATCTCTTCACTTAATTCACCATTTAAGAATGCAGTCTTGACATCCATTTGATGGATATCTAAGTTGTGCAATACTGCAATCGCAATCAACATCCGTATGGACGTTATTCTTGTTACTGGTGAATAAGTATCGAAGTAGTCAAGTCCTTCTTTTTGTCGATAACCCTTGGCTACTAATCTAGCCTTATACTTATCGATAGATCCATCGGGTTTTAATTTTCGTTTGAAAATCCACTTACACCCAATTGGTTTACTGCCAGGAGGCAAGTTTACCAATTCCCAAGTATGATTACTTAGTATGGATTCTATTTCGCTATTTATAGCTTCTTTCCACATTTGTGCTTCTGGGTTTGACATAGCCTCTTTAAATGTTTGAGGCTCGCTCTCAATAGCGTATGCTATGAAATCTGGACCAAAAGATTTTGAGATTCTAGATCTCTGACTTCTTCTTGGTTCAATTTCCGCATTTACAATTGGTTCCTCGGGGCTTTCGTCCCTGAACGCCATCTCGTGTGTTCTTTTCCCAGAAGTCTTATCTGCTTCCCGTTTGTACGGAAAGATATCTTCAAAGAACACAGCATCTCGAGATTCGATAATCATGTTTACATGAATATCAGGTATTTCTGATTTATGAACCAGAAATCTGTAGGCACTGCTATTCAAGGCATAGCCTATGAATATGCAGTCCATAGTTTTTGCTCCCAACTTAGTCTTTTTGGGTAATGGTGCCAGCACCTTTGCAAGGCACCCCCACATTTTGAGGTAATGGTAGGAAGGTGTCCTTCCATGCCATAACTCGAATGGTATTAGACCAAGTTTCTTGTGGGGTACTCTATTTAGAATATGATTTGCAGTTAATAGAGCTTCCCCCCACAAGTTATGCGGAGCTCCAGAACTTACGAGCATGGAATTAACCATCTCCTTCAAAGTTCTGTTCTTCCGTTCAGCAATTCCATTTTGCTGAGGAGTGTATGGTGCTGTAGTTTGATGTGTTATACCGAAACTAGCACATAACTCACTAAAATCATTTGATTCATATTCTCCGCCTCTATCAGATTTTAGAATCTTGATTTTCTTGTTGAGTTGATTCTCAACTTCGGCTTTATATGTTGTAAACATATTTATTGCCTCATCCTTACTGTTCAAAGATACACATAACAGTATCTTGTACAGTCATCGATAAAAGTAATGAAATACTTTTTACCGCCTCTAGTTGGCATAAACTTTAAGTCACATAGATCGCTATGAATTAACCCTAAAGGTTCTGTATTTCGATCTATTGAGTGAAATGAATTTTTAGCCAACTTGGCCTCAACACAAACCTCACACTTGCGAATTTCTTCCAAGTAGAGTTTAGGAATATATCCCAGATTAGACAAGTTTTTCAAAGACTTGTAATTTACATGCCCTAATCTAGCATGCCACAAAATAGGAGACTCAAGCAAATAAACAGAAGATTTTCCTTTTATTAGCTTTGGGCACAAATACACGGACTTTTTATCAACCACTGCAACATTGGCTTTAAAAAGTCCATCAACAAGATAACCCTTTTGTAACACCCCGCTCCCGGAATACGTACTTAGTTGCGTATTCAGATTTTTGATCGTATTTTTCGATTTACCTTCTGTACTTATTTTGTATTATGAATTGTTTATATGATTGTTTTGTCTTAAATTTGGATTCGTGGTCTCGGAGTCAGCCCTAGTCTGAACCGAAGACCCGATCCTAGTGTATTACTCGATTTGGTCTTTCCGGTATTCTGATTTGATCGATTTCTGTTTCAAATATCATTTTCCAATATTATATATTTTATATGATTTTCTGGAATTTTCCTCAATTAAAAAGAATATCTTCAAAACCGGTGTCGGCCAGTGCCGCTGACCGATTCCCGGATTTTTAGTTTACAAACGGTTTAGAATTTCTACAAGTACCTTTAGACATTATTTCTTAAAATCATATTTTCTATCTACATACTTTTTCTGAGGATTTTATGAATTTATGAAAATTCCACCGGAGTCGGTAGCTAACTGATTCCGGGATTTTTAATTTTAAAACTGTAAAGTATTTCTTAAAACGGATTTCACTATAATTCTTAGATTAATATTCTTGATTTTTGATAATTATTTCGGGTCGTTCCGAGATACTTGAATTTCGGACGATTCCGGTATTTTCCCGAAAGATTTCCGCATCCGCAACCGAATCCCGGGAATCCGCCACTTTCATTATTTTTCATTTTCTCTTCCAAGAGAATAATTTCCCTTTTCCATTTTCTTTCTTTTTCCTATTTTCTTTCTTTCCTTCCTCCACAATCCACAAGAATTCCAATTTCCCAAAATTCCATTTTCTCCCAAATTTCCAATAAACTCCACACACTTCCACCGACTTCCTCATTAAATGCCCTCTTTTTCTCTCTCTTCCATGGCCAGCCAAGTGTGGCTAGGAGAGACACCTCACCTCCCCTATTTACAAAAACCCCCCTCTCTTTTAATTATTTGCACCTCCTTCACAAAATCCAAAACCTATAAATACTTTCCTTCCCCTTTCTTTATTCATTTTCACTTCATCTTTCTCTTTCTTCTTTTCACCAAAACCCTAACCTCCAACATCTCCTTCACCTCCACCACCTCCGCCGGCGCCTCCGGCCACCGCGACTCCGGCGAGAGACCCCCGATCTCCGGCCACCACTTCTTCTTGTTGGCCCAATGGCCTTCCACTCTAGTTTTGATGATGATCAACACTCATGTAGTTATGTTTACTAATATTCTTGTGTTTCTAAGTTTCAGATCATTAACAGGATATTAGTTGGTGATTAGCTTCAACAAGGAGTTTAGAAGTTTTTCATGTTGATTCCGATGCCAAAGCTTAAAGATCATACCTTTGCACTTGGAGGATCACGCGTTTGGGATCGAGTCTACTTGAAGATGGAAGATCGACAAGAAGACTTAGGTATCCTAGTTTAGATAGAGTTTTAGATCCATTTGTAAAGCTTAGTTTAGTTGATATGCTCAAGTGCACAAAACACACGCGTTTCATGATTTGGTTTTTGGTTTTCATGAATAGTTTGATCAAAACAAGTTTTCAAGATTTATATGTATAGTAGATGTTTTCTATTTATACATACATGCTTAACTTATAGACAAACTTATTTTGACTATCCTATTCATGTTTTGGAAAAATCTAGTATGATAAAATACAAGTTTTGTTTATGATAAAAATACAAGAGTTGTTTTTGGTATTTCTATCATGCATAACCTTTAAACCAAAACCTTGTTATATACTAGATATCAAAAACATAGATATTTCATTATGATTGTGTAGTGGATCATATCCATACACACTATGCTTTAATAAGTTCAAAATATCTTGTTTTTGTACTTTGTGAAGTTATGGAAAAATAAGTTTTAGAAAAACATATTTTTAGAAAAACAGTTTTTATTGTGATTAAAACTATTTAGTGGATTTACTGTGAATTTATGGGATTTTTATTGAGTGAAAAGACCTATTTTCAAATCCCGTATCTGTGCAGTTCTGCACTGTGCCTGCCAGGCCAGTACGGTCGACCGGACCGGTCGACCGCACCAAGTGGCCGGTCGACCGACTCGGTCGACCGATGTGCACAAACGTGCACGCTGGCGACACATGTAGCCGGTCGACCGGGCCGGTCGACCGAGGTGAGAGTTTTGCTCACTGGTTTTTTCGGTCGACCGGGCCGGTCGACCGCTAGTGCCCAACGGTCATATTTCTGACCGTTGGCGGTCGACGGGCCGGTCGACCGACGCCTGTCAGAGCTGCCAGCTCAGCTCTAACGGCTAGTTTTCTATTTGGCCTATATAAACTCCATCTCTTTGGGGTTTTTGGCTAAAGTTTTTCAAGAAGAAAAATACCAGTTTTCTGAAGTGTTTAAAAGTGTTTTAAAAGAGTTTTAAGTGCTAACAAGATTTATTCTTTGTGTTTTTGGGTTTGGAAAAATCAAAGAAATTGGAATTTGGGATTTTTGTATTGGCTTTCATTCTTTATCTTTTACAAGAAATTTCCCAAGTGTTTTCTTTGAGTTCTTGTTTTCCAAAACACATTGTTTCCACACTTGAGCTATATCTTCTATCCTAAACTATTAGGATCTTTGTTTTGTGGAAAAAGAAAGAAAGAGAAGTGTTTGAGGTTGTTGTTGTAAACCTCTTGTGTTGTAACCCTCCTTTTATTTGTGAATCCCTCTTCGGTAGAGGTGATCGGAGTGGTATTGGTTTGGATCCCTCAAGTGTGAGGTGATTAGGATTGTGTTTGTAAGCCTCTTAGGTAGAGGTGTGGTTGTTGGTTGACACCTCTAGTGTGAGGTGTTGTGGTTTGTATTGAGAGAGGAGTTCGGTACTCCTTGGGTTGTAAGAAATCCTCTTCGGTAGAGGTTCCCTCGGTGGGAGTTGAGATAGTGGAAATCCTACACGGTGGTATAGGCGGGGATGTAGAGCAAGGTGCTCGAACCTCGAAACAAATCTTGGTGTTTGCATATTGATCCATTGTCTCTCTAACTCTCTCTCATTTATATTGTGCAAAGCATCATACTTCATATCATCATATCATATTTGCTTGTGTTGAGCATAACTCATATTGCCATATCATATTGCTTGTGTTGCCTTGCATTATTTCATATTGCTATATTCTTTATTGCTTGGCTTGATTGTGTGTGCACATTGCTTGGATTGCTTGTGTGTGTGTGCCTAACTTATACTCATCCAACAAGAGCTTCACATAGCACCTCAACCCATTTCAAGGGGAATCAAGGGGAGTTAGTCCAGAGCCTCGCAAGGGGAATTCGGCTACACTTGTTGTATTGTATTAGTTTGTGCATAATTTGCATTAGCTTCCGCATTTAGCGCACTTAGTTTGCATTAAGTTTCTTAGATTAGCACTTACACCTATTCACCCCCCCCTCTAGGTGTTTTTTCAATTGGTATCAGAACTAGTGCTCCTGATACTTAGGCTTAACATCCTAGGAGTGATCCATTTGCTTGCTAATCTTCATTTGCATTTGATTGTTTGCACATATTTAGTTTATCCCATGGACTTCATGACCCCTCCTAGCTTTGACCCTTCCAACATTGATGTTTGGAAGTATAGGATGTCCATGTACCTAAAAACCCTAGGTTTGCATGTCTTCCTTGCCGCCACCAAGAGATGTTATCTTGGTGATTGCAATCATATAGGGGCCAATGCACAAGCCCTAGAGGCCATTAGAAGCACTTTATCTAAAGATTATCTTTTACGTGTTTCTAATCTTGATTCCGCCTTTGCAGTGTGGAACAAATTGACAACAACCACCACCTCCAAGCTTCAAGTGCCAAATCAACCGGAGGAATTTAGTGGAGAATCCGATTCTCAATGCTTCATGGTCCAAGGGAATGACTCCCTTGAGGTACATTCGGAACCCACTATGATAGTGATGATTGTTCTAGTTCTTCAAATGATCATATTGATGTCCATGCTATAAATGAAGAACTTTCAATTGTTTGTGAAAAACTTATAGAAAAATATAAGATTTTGAAAAAGAAGAGTCTAGGCATTAATAATGAAAATAAAAATTTGATTGCTAGACTTGATGTTGTTTTGCAAGAGAAAGAGGAGATTGCTAATGAAAGGGATTCATTAAAATCTCAACTTGGTCTTGCACTTAAAGAAAATGAGTTTTTGAAAAATAAAAATGATTGCCATGTTCTTTTGAAGAAAAATGAAAACTTATCTTCAAAAATTGATTTTGTTTTAAAAGAGAATGTTGATTTGAAAAATAAAATTATTTCTATTTCAAGTGATTTAGATGTGTGTTTAAAGAAAAACATTGTTTTGCAAAATAAGATGGATGCACATGTTTGCCATGCTAGTGTAGCTTCTTCATCTAGTCTACCTAATGCATGTATCTCTTCTTCTAGGATTAATGATGATATTTGTATGCTAAAGAAGAGAGTAGATTGTTTGGGCTCCACTATGAGCCAATGTGCCATGAACCACACACGGTTGGAAACCTTGGTTCGAAAGAAACAAGTTCCATCCTTTATGCATGCACACCCATCACGGCATACACATGCTTCACACGGACACCATCAACACAAGTATGCTCATGTGTACACATGTACACATTGTGGCCGAAAAGGCCATCTTGCTAAATTTTGCTATGATCGTTTACATGTTGAAAATTTAGCCAAGAAGTTTGTTTGGGTTAGAGAAGGTACTAACCCCATGGACCCAAAAGAGTATGGGTACCAAAGACCACCCCTCCTATTGTTTTTGATGTAGGTGTGGGCTCTCACATGACGTGAGAGTGATGACACCTTGGAGTGGATGCGTTCCGGACTTCATGGAAATCAAATTGGATGCATCACTTTCAAGGGAAGAGATGGTGGAGAGGACCACCAAGTTTTGGAGACAAGGAGAGTTGCCCTCTAAGTTTTGGTAACAATTCCTAACTCCGTATATTTATTACATGCTTTTAATATTCTTTGTTTGTAGCATGTTTTTGATGTCTATGGATTAGTATGTTCATTCCATGTTTATTAGATCCTTGACATACATGTATAGTATTTGAGACACATATGCTTATATGAACCCATATTTAGTGTTCTCACTTTTGTTTAAGCTATAATGTACATCATGAATCTAATACATGTGAATTTACATAGTAATCATGTTTTAGTTTTATCATGATGACTTTTATATTTGTTTTGATGCTTCATGTTTTGAATATATGTTTAGATGTTTGTTTTCATTAAGACTAGTTATATACTTGTACATAGAGTGGGCTACAAATAAATCTATATATGTTGAGCTTGATTGCTTATTTGAACCCATTAGATGTGCTAGTATAGTCTAGTTTTGATGATTCATACATTTCAAACTTGTATTCCATTTTTGAATTTGTTTTATGATTGTGTGTTTCACTTCATGTATATGTTTGTATTGCCAAACTTTAAGATATACATGTATACCCCTTGAGTCACTTGCCTTTCATGCAAATCTATATTTGGACTCAATTGTGTTTAGGGATATGTATGTATACTTCATGTTTGACAATTCATACATATACCTTGAAATGAAATTTGTTGTGATGAAAATTTAGTTTTTCATGTTTCATGTATTTATGTTTAACTTCATGTATATGTCCATCTAGTTCAAACTAATCTTATACATATACATCTTTTTGAGCCACGTGCCTTCATGAATATTCATTTAGTGGACTCGTTGAGTTTTGGATATGTATGTATATTTTAGCTTGTATTAGACATACATATGCCTTGAAGATTAAATAAGGAGTTTTATATGATTTTTCATGTTTTTGATGGAATTATGTTTTAAGGAATAATTGAGCTTAATGAAATATTTTTCATGATTATGATCTTCACATATTATTTGTACACTCATATCTATTGCTCATGTTTTGTTTCTCATGAGTTATGCTTTATTGGTTAGAGTGATGATTATCATGTGAATTTCAATTTTGTTTTATTCCTTACTTGAAGGATTTCGTGCTAGTTAACAAGTTTTCCATTTAACTAGTTGCGGTGTTCTTCATTTTGGTAGTGATTTTCAAACAAAACTACATTTTCAAATCTATCTTTGAGAACCCCTACCTTCCAAGGGCGGTAGGATGGGAGATCATGTTCATGTATGCCCTAAATTGAAAATCTTTATAACTTGAATTATGATTGGGTGGTAGATAATATGATGTATACACTTGAACTTATTGTTATGTCAATTGGTATCATTGAACTTTTTCAATTGGTATCATTTTGATCTTCTTGTATACTCATATATGTTTTGTATGTATGTATGCTTTAAATTCCAAGTATATCAATTTCTATTGGTATCTATCTTTCATACATATATATGTTTGTGTTTATGCTAGTGCTTGAGTTTCAATTTTGTTTAAATTGATTACTTTTAAATTGTTATCAAGACTATGCATGTCTTTAGTTTGTATTTCATAAAGGGGGAGAAAATTTGATTTTGTATTTCAATTGGTATTTGTACTCCCACTCTCTATGATTAAAAGTTGTTATTTTAAATATATGATATTAACATCAAATTATATGTTTTTAATATGAACAATTCTTACTATTGGTATCAATGTCTTTATGTAAAATCTTTTCAATTGGTTAAACATAACAAATTTTGAATACATTTAGTATCAAGATTCATGTTTTAGGAATTCAAGATTTATGTTTAATTACAATTGGTATCTCAAAATGTTGTTTAAAGAAAATATTCAAAGTTTTGATTTGTATTTCCTATATGCAAGGAGAGCTTAACATCTCTCTTACATATAGATTCATGTTGAGTATATTATAAATTGAGGAGCTTGACAACTCTTCTTATATGATATACGTGTGTAGGGGGAGCTTCACATCTCCTCTTATGCATTACATAATATGTGTTATGTGAATTGGGGCTTGTCATCCCTTCTTCATGTAATGCATATGTGTAGGGAAGCTAACTTAGCGTCTTCCTCTTCATGAATGTATATAGCATATAACATATATTAATTCTTGTTTATTGGTATCAAGATGCTTCATTGACATATTTTTAATTGATATCATGTTTGTAGTCACCCCTTATTGATTTTGTTTTTTTGTTTTAGACAAAAAGGGGGAGAACATTGTCTTGTATTATTTTGTTTAACATAAAGGGGAAGAAAGATTTTTACCCCTCGTTTTATTTATGGTTTTGATTACCCCTTTGTTGATGATTGACAAAAAGGGGGAGAAAGATTTATGAAGTTTTATATGCATGCTTATGTTTTATATGCATATATTATGTTTTAATCTCAAGAATAGTAAGTTTGATTGATTTATAGAGTTTGCTTTGTAATTGGTATCTAGAGCGTATTTTATGTTGAATAGCACCATGTTTATATGCACTTGTCATGCATTGCATATTATTATTCATTTGTTATGCATGAGTTAAGGGGGAGCTTCTTTGAAGCTTAACTTTAATCCATGCATATATAACTCCATGAGTTTTGTCATCATCAAAAAGGGGGAGATTGTTGGCCCAATGGCCTTCCACTCTAGTTTTGATGATGATCAACACTCATGTAGTTATGTTTACTAATATTCTTGTGTTTCTAAGTTTCAGATCATTAACAGGATATTAGTTGGTGATTAGCTTCAACAAGGAGTTTAGAAGTTTTTCATGTTGATTCGGTGCCAAAGCTTAAAGATCATACCTTTGCACTTGGAGGATCACGCGTTTGGGATCGAGTCTACTTGAAGATGGAAGATCGACAAGAAGACTTAGGTATCCTATTTTAGATAGAGTTTTAGATCCATTTGTAAAGCTTAGTTTAGTTGATATGCTCAAGTGCACAAAACACACACGTTTCATGATTTGGTTTTTGGTTTTCATGAATAGTTTGATCAAAACAAGTTTTCAAGATTTATATGTATAGTAGATGTTTTCTATTTATACATACATGCTTAACTTATAGACAAACTTATTTTGACTATCCTATTCATGTTTTGGAAAAATCTAGTATGATAAAATACAAGTTTTGTTTATGATAAAAATACAAGAGTTGGTTTTTGGTATTTCTATCATGCATAACCTTTAAACAAAACCTGTTATATACTAGATATCAAAAACATAGATATTTCATTATGATTGTGTAGTGGATCATATCCATACACACTATGCTTAATAAGTTCAAATATCTTGTTTTTGTACTTTGTGAAGTTATGGAAAAATAAGTTTTAGAAAAACATATTTTAGAAAAACAGTTTTTATTGTGATTAAAACTATTAGTGGATTTACTGTGAATTTATGGGATTTTTATTGAGTGAAAAGACCTATTTTCAAATCCCGTATCTGTGCAGTTCTGCACTGTGCCTGCCAGGCCAGTACGGTCGACCGGACCGGTCGACCGCACCAAGTGGCCGGTCGACCGACTCGGTCGACCGATGTGCACAAACGTGCACGCTGGCGACACATGTAGCCGGTCGAACCGGGCGGTCGACCGAGGAGAGAGTTTTGCTCACTGGTTTTTTCGGTCGACCGGGCGGTCGACCGCTAGTGCCCAACGGTCATATTTCTGACCGTTGGCGGTCGACCGGGCCGGTCGACCGACGCCTGTCAGAGCTGCCAGCTCAGCTCTAACGGCTAGTTTTCTGTTTGGCCTATATAAACTCCATCTCTTTGGGTTTTTGGCTAAAGTTTTTCAAGAAGAAAAATACCAGTTTTCTGAAGTGTTTAAAAGTGTTTTAAAAGAGTTTTAAGTGCTAACAAGATTTATTCTTTGTGTTTTTGGGTTTTGGAAAAATCAAAGAAATTGGAATTTGGGATTTTTGTATGGCTTTCATTCTTTATCTTTTACAAGAAATTTCCCAAGTGTTTTCTTTGAGTTCTTGTTTTCCAAAACACATTGTTTCCACACTTGAGCTATATCTTCTATCCTAAACTATTAGGATCTTTGTTTTGTGGAAAAAGAAAGAAAGAGAAGTGTTTGAGATTGTTGTTGTAAACCTCTTGTGTTGTAACCCTCCTTTTATTTGTGAATCCCTCTTCGGTAGAGGTGATCGGAGTGGTATTGGTTTGGATCCCTCAAGTGTGAGGTGATTGGGATTGTGTTTGTAAGCCTCTTAGGTAGAGGTGTGGTTGTGGTTGACACCTCTAGTGTGAGGTGTTGTGGTTTGTATTGAGAGAGGAGTTCGGTACTCCTTGGGTTGTAAGAAATCCTCTTCGGTAGAGGTTCCCTCGGTGGGAGTTGAGATAGTGGAAAATCCTACACGGTGGTGTAGGCGGGGATGTAGAGCAAGGTGCTCGAACCTCGAAACAAATCTTGGTGTTTGCATATTGATCCATTGTCTCTCTAACTCTCTCTCATTTATATTGTGCAAAGCATCATACTTCATATCATCATATCATATTTGCTTGTGTTGAGCATAACTCATATTGCCATATCATATTGCTTGTGTTGCCTTGCATTATTTCATATTGCTATATTCTTTATTGCTTGGCTTGATTGTGTGTGCACATTGCTTGGATTGCTTGTGTGTGTGCCTAACTTATACTCATCCAACAAGAGCTTCACATAGCACCTCAACCCATTTCAAGGGGAATCAAGGGAGTTAGTCCAGAGCCTCGCAAGGGGAATTCGGCTACACTTGTTGTATTGTATTAGTTTGTGCATAATTTGCATTAGCTTCCGCATTTAGCGCACTTAGTTTGCATTAAGTTTCTTAGATTAGCACTTACACCTATTCACCCCCCCTCTAGGTGTTTTTCACTTCTCACCAACACCAACAACAAAACCTCCAACCTCCACTTTCTTCTTCATCATCAACTTCCATCACCACCACCATCACTCCATCATCAACCACTCCTTTTGGTGAGTATTTCTACTCATCAAGACTTGGCTAATTCCTAGTATACTTTTGTTTACAATTCATGTATACTTGTGCCATCAAAATCATATTTTTAGATCATCAAAACAACCATCACAAATCTGTTCTGTGTGCTGTTTCCAGTCGATTAGTCGACTTGACCTAAGGACTAGTCGACTTGAAACCCTTAGTTGAAACGTAACCTTTTCTAGAACACAGTTTTAGTCGACTTAGGTTATTTATTAGTCGACTGGAAACCTCTATTAGTCGACTACTCCCTTGACCCTAGTCGACTAACTTTTCCTGAATCAGAAACCCAACTCTCTGTTACACAGTTTTTTTAGTCGACTTAGAGTGTCTGTTAGTCGACTTGAAATCATTGTAGTCGACTACTCTTTCCATCCTAGTCGACTAACTTTTCCTGAAACCAGAACCCAACTCTCTGGAACCCAGTTTTAGTCGACTATACCAGACTGTTAGTCGACTAACCCCTCTATTAGTCGACTACCCTTTCCACCTAGTCGACTAACTTTGGCTGTCTGTTATAGTTGATTTCTTTCTTGAATATGAACCATATCCTTGAGTCTTATATCATATACTGGTATTGCTTGACTTGTCTATTGACAAACATCATCTTCTTCTTCTTCTTTTCTCTCCTCTTCACTCTACATATTTATATATCATATATTATGGCGCATCCGAATTCCGTGGATTTCGGACCTTTCGGCTTTTCGATGATTTAGGCGAGTTGTCTCGCTCTTCTCTCGTCTCTATTTGAGTTTCCCATTTCATCGGGACGATAAGTATTTCACTTCTTATTTCCATATTCATGTATCGCCCTGCAATTGCTTGTATTATGGTAGCTTCATTTTTTTCTTGTGCCATGCTTATGATATGCTTGCTTCTTTATCGTATACCATGCGTGGCCGACCCTTCGTGGTCGTTGAACTTTGGACTACTTCTCTGATTACCACTTGCCATGCTATTACTTCAGACCTGTCAGTTGCATGTTTCTATTTAACACATGTATATCACCTGGCATCTAGTGTGTTATCACCTGACCACCATGCATGCTATTATTTGGCAAGACCCTCTTGTTATGTCATGACTTACCCAGACTATTATCAATCTCTTGTCATGTTGGTTGCTTGTTAAATATCATCACCTTATCATGCTATCTCTTGACACCAAGCATGATGCACCTGATTCTGATATAATTATCACGATAACGGGAATGTAGTATCTGATCTCCTGTTATGATTCTAGTTATGATTCTTGTTTGTATTCCAGTTATGATCCTGCTCATTCCCGAAATCTGGTAATTATGTTAATAAACCATAAAAAGGACAACTTGTATGGGGAATGGGAGGAAGTGATGGATGCCGGAATGATACCTTGCTTATAGTAATGGAATGAAATATTGGCGGTACGTGTTAGTGGGACTCAGGGCCCACAGAAGATGCGTGTTAGGGGGACTTAGGGCCTCCAAACTGGTCCCAGGTGTATGGGAACTACTATAAGAAGCTCTATCAGTTCTCCATCTACTTCCGGTAACAACCCTCGCCTAGCTTATATATGGATGTATGTGTTTTGAGGTATACACCAGGACACATACCTAGATATATGGGTCAGACGAGTAATAATAATAGCGATGCCTGTTGTGTCACATGCTACTCCTGTTATGATTCCTGTTACACCTGCTATGCATGTTATGATTCCCGTTATGTACTCCTGTCATGCATGTTATGATTCCCGTTATGTATTCCTGTCATGCCTGTTATGTGTTCCTGTTATGACTACTTTGTAACTCGGGTTGTATGTGCTTGGATTACGATGATATGAGATAAAGGTATATAGATGAGGGTTTCCTTGTTTGGATTATTCCTTCGATGTACTAGTCTCATAGAGCCGTGACCTAAGCTTATACAATCAGTTTTGCTTGTAACCGGCTTTTTATCGGATTTCCTGTTTTATGATTATTATGCTATACCTGTTCATACCTGCTCTAACCTAACTGCCTCTCGAGTACTTCTTACTTGATATCATTTGTTATAATGCACCACTTACTTCCGTACTCTGATTCTTGTCTGTACTGATGCTTAGCATATATACGGGAGGGTAGTTCTGACCTACGTATATACGTTGCAGTGACGTCCCCGTATCCGTGGGATCGGGGCGTTACAGGATGGTATCAGAGCCTAGGCTCTAACTTCCTCAGTACGTCCAGAGGGCAAATTAATGGTAAAGAAATTTGCAACTGGAATACTTGAGTCTTGGTTATACATTCCAACTACAAGTGCAGAGTTATCTAATTCTTGACCATCCTTCCTTTGATTCCTAATCCCTCCTATCCTTTCCCTGTTTTGGTTTTATGAAGCCCTTATACCAACATTAAGATATGATAGACTAGGAAGGTAGTGGCTGGTTCTGCATGAAGCTATTATGTGATCTCTTCGGTGAATTCTATGAAGCTTGGTATTCTCCAGATCGATCTTGATCTGGCTATCTTTCACAAGACAGTAGTCGGCATTCTCTACAGATATTCTACATTCTCTACTATATCGTTCAGAGTGATTGATGCCTGATATTCGGGATTCTAATTATCGGTCTTCTTTATATTATGCTCAGGACTATCAGGGTTCCTTTATCTTCAGTATTCTGGCTTACTCTCGGAAGATTATCAAGTATGCAGATTTATACAGCCGGAAGTGCGGAGGATGATTATTATTTAGTCGACTTGAGAGCCCTACCTATAGTGCTTCATATCTTAATTGGTATAAATTCCACCCATGTCCCCTTTGTGTTCAATTTACCCCTTATCGAAATTGCGAGGACGCAATTTTTTGTAAGGTGGATGGATTGTAACACCCCGCTCCCGGAATACGTACTTAGTTGCGTATTCAGATTTTTGATCGTATTTTTCGATTTACCTTCTGTACTTATTTTGTATTATGAATTGTTTATATGATTGTTTTGTCTTAAATTTGGATTCGTGGTCTCGGAGTCAGCCCTAGTCTGAACCGAAGACCCGATCCTAGTGTATTACTCGATTTGGTCTTTTCGGTATTCTGATTTGACCGATTTCTGTTTCAAATATCATTTTCCAATTATATATTTTATATGATTTTCTGGAATTTTCCTCAATTAAAAAGAATATCTTCAAAACCGGTGTCGGCCAGTGCCGCTGACCGATTCCTGGATTTTTAGTTTACAAACGGTTTAGAATTTCTACAAGTACCTTTAGACATTATTTCTTAAAATCATATTTCTATCTACATACTTTTTCTGAGGATTTTATGAATTTATGAAAATTCCACCGGAGTCGGTAGCTAACTGATTCCGGGATTTTTAATTTTAAAACTGTAAAGTATTTCTTAATACGGATTTCACTATAATTCTTAGATTAATATTCTTGATTTTTGATAATTATTTCGGGTCGTTCCGAGATACTTGAATTCGGACGATTCCGATATTCCCGAAAGATTTCCGCATCCGCAACCGAATCCCGGGAATCCGCCACTTCATTATTTTTCATTTTCTCTTCCAAGAGAATAATTTCCCTTTTCCATTTTCTTTCCTTTTCCTATTTTCTTTCTTTCCTTCCTCCACAATCCACAAGAATTCCAATTTCCCAAAATTCCATTTTCTCCCAAATTTCCAATAAACTCCACACACTTCCACCGACTTCCTCATTAAATGCCTCTTTTTTCTCTCTCTTCCATGGCCAGCCAAGTGGGGCTAGGAGAGAACCTCACCTCCCCTATTTACAAAAA
The DNA here is from genome assembly GCA_038442645.1 of Agave tequilana. Taxonomy (NCBI): domain Eukaryota; kingdom Viridiplantae; phylum Streptophyta; class Magnoliopsida; order Asparagales; family Asparagaceae; genus Agave; species Agave tequilana. The sequence continues at coordinate 103,431 of JAVJIF010014245.1, forward strand.
CCCCCCTCTCTTTTAATTATTTGCACCTCCTTCACAAAATCCAAAACCTATAAATACTTTCCTCCCCTTTCTTTATTCATTTTCACTTCATCTTTCTCTTTCTTCTTTTCACCAAAACCTAACCTCCAACATCTCCTTCACCTCCACCACCTCCGCCGGCGCCTCGGCCACCGCGACTCCGGCGAGAGACCCCCGATCTCCGGCCACCACTTCTTCTCACCAACACCAACAACAAAACCTCCAACCTCCAATTTTCTTCATCATCAACTTCCATCACCACCACCATCACTCCATCATCAACCACTCCTTTTGGTGAGTATTTCTACTCATCAAGACTTGGCTAATTCCTAGTATACTTTTGTTTACAATTCATGTATACTTGTGCCATCAAAATCATATTTTTAGATCATCAAACACAACCATCACAAATCTGTTCTGTGTGCTGTTTCCAGTCGATTAGTCGACTTGACCTAAGGACTAGTCGACTTGAAACCCTTAGTTGAAACGTAACCTTTTCTAAAACACAGTTTTAGTCGACTTAGGTTATTTATTAGTCGACTGGAAACCTCTATTAGTCGACTACTCCCTTGACCATAGTCGACTAACTTTTCCTGAATCAGAAACCCAACTCTCTGTTACACAGTTTTAGTCGACTTAGAGTGTCTGTTAGTCGACTTGAAATCATTGTTAGTCGACTACTCTTTCCATCCTAGTCGACTAACTTTTCCTGAAACCAGAACCCAACTCTCTGGAACCCAGTTTTAGTCGACTATACCAGACTGTTAGTCGACTAACCCTCTATTAGTCGACTACCCTTCCACCTAGTCGACTAATTTGGCTGTCTGTTATAGTTGATTTCTTTCTTGAATATGAACCATATCCTGAGTCTTATATCATATACTGGTATTGCTTGACTTGTCTATTGAAAAACATCATCTTCCCTTCTCTCTTTTTCTCTCCTCTTCACTCTACATATTTATATATCATATATTATGGCGCATCCCGAATTCCGTGGATTTCGGACCTTTCGGCTTTTCGGTGATTTAGGCGAGTTGTCTCGCTCTTCTCTCGTCTCTATTTGAGTTTCCCATTTCGTCGGGACGATAAGTATTTCACTTCTTATTTCCATATTCATGTATCGCCCTGCAATTGCTTGTATTATGGTAGCTTCATTTTTTTTCTTGTGCCATGCTTATGATATGCTTGCTTCTTTATCGTATACCATGCGTGGCCGACCCTTCGTGGTCGTTGAACTTTGGACTACTTCTCTGATTACCACTTGCCATGCTATTACTTCAGACCTGTCAGTTGCATGTTCTATTTAACACATGTATATCACCTGGCATCTAGTGTGTTATCACCTGACCACCATGCATGCTATTATTTGGCAAGACCCTCTTGTTATGTCATGACTTACCCAGGACTATTATCAATCTCTTGTCATGTTTGGTTGCTTGTTAAATATCATCACCTTATCATGCTATCTCTTGACACCAAGCATGATGCACCTGATTCTGATATAATTATCACGATAACGGGAATGTAGTATCTGATCTCCTGTTATGATTTCAGTTATGATTCTTGTTATGTATTCAGTTATGATCCTGCTCATTCCCGAAATCTGGTAATTATGTTAATAAACCATAAAAAGGACAACTTGTATGGGGAATGGGAGGAAGTGATGGATGCCGGAATGATACCTTGCTTATAGTAATGGAATGAAAATATTGGCGGTACGTGTTAGTGGGACTCAGGGCCCACAGAAGATGCGTGTTAGGGGGACTTAGGGCCTCCAAACTGGTCCCAGGTGTATGGGAACTACTATAAGAAGCTCTATCAGTCTCCATCTACTTCCGGTAACAACCCTCGCCTAGCTTATATATGGATGTATGTGTTTTGAGGTATACACCAGGACACATACCTAGATATATGGGTCAGACGAGTAATAATAATAGCGATGCCTGTTGTGTCACATGCTACTCCTGTTATGATTCCTGTTACACCTGCTATGCATGTTATGATTCCCGTTATGTACTCCTGTCATGCATGTTATGATTCCCGTTATGTATTCCTGTCATGCCTGTTATGTGTTCCTGTTATGACTACTTTGTAACTCGGGTTGTATGTGCTTGGATTACGATGATATGAGATAAAGGTATATAGATGAGGGTTTCCTTGTTTGGATTATTCCTTCGATGTACTAGTCTCATAGAGCCGTGACCTAAGCTTATACAATCAGTTTTGCTTGTAACCGGCTTTTTATCGGATTTCCTGTTTTATGATTATTATGCTATACCTGTTCATACCTGCTCTAACCTAACTGCCTCTCGAGTACTTCTTACTTGATATCATTTTTTATAATGCACCACTTACTTCCGTACTCTGATTCTTGTCTGTACTGATGCTTAGCGTATATACGGGAGGGTAGTT